>JALDNG010001219.1:0-136181 GCA_024349245.1 Neodontobutis hainanensis
TCATCAAAACTTAAGGATAAAAGAGATTTTTAATTTTCAAATTCTCAAATTTTATAAAAATACAACTTATATTCGACTAGATATATAAATCATTAACTTTTGTGAGTCATTTGAGTTCAGTTATTTAAACAAAACATATTTTATAATTTTGAAAATAAAAACTTTTTTTATGACACCATTGTAAAGGTCTTGTTTCTCATATAGATTAATGCAAATATTTAGAGGTCCCCCATGAATGTTTAATTGGAAGAAAATTTAAAAATAATTTGTTTCATATTCGCGCTTTTTGTAAATTTATAATTTTGACTTTATTTTTAAAACATTATAAATAAATTAACACAAATTGACATATGATCTTATTCACTATTTTTATTAGGATTTTAACATATAAGTACATTTTTGACATACATTCAGATAACACCATAATAATTGTTATGGTTGTGAATAGGTTACTTAGCTATCTTTAACATCCGCTGTTTTCTATTTCTTGTTTTAGATTTAAAGAAAATAAAAAAACAAATATTTTGAGCGCTTATCTGATTAGTATCTTTTAAAGGGTTCATCTACATCCAAATAGATTGAAAACAAAACACTATTTTTTAAGTCAACGAATTTTATGCTTTATATTTATTTTTAAATGTGATATTTTATTTGTTGATCTTAATTTAATAACTTGAATGAAAATGTCAAGACTTTAAATTTAATAAATTGAAACTCTCTATTCATTGATTTTGAAAATTACTCATTTATTTCAAGATATTGATATTACATGTTAATTGAGTATGTAGAACATGTAATGTACAATTAAATTAACGAATATGAATCAATACTATCATAAATTTATCTAAATAAATTAATAAGACGAATAGATGGTATTATATTATTAAAATGTTTATTTATCCATAAGCTTTGGTACGAAGGATATTTTTCCTTTGAATATGGCTTTCCTTTGTTCAAGTAAAGCGATTATTTAATTTACAAATCCCAAATTTTTAATTTAATGAAATAATAACATTTTATAGAGCTAAAATTTGTGGAAGCGTAAATCTTTTTGTGTTAAATTTCTTTAAGCATTAATCAGCACAAAATTTTTCGACAAAAACATCATTTTTAAACTTTCATAATGTTAATAATTTTTGAATATATATCTTTCAATCAGTTTATGTGAATTGTGGATATTTTCTTTGTTAATTTAAAAAAATGTTGAAGGATAAGAATAAATATTTTCTGTCTTAGGTATATGTATTTGCTGTTACCCTACATATGATCTTATTTTAACGAGTCAAAAAACAAAACGAATTCATTTATCTATATGTTTTCAACATTCTCGAAACTCACAGTCTTGATAATAATATATAAACCTAAATTTAGAAAGCACTCAAATTATTTGAAACATTTACATATGAAAAAATATTTTTGTTATCGTATTTTAGAGAGAATACAATTACATATTGTTTAATATTTAGACTTAGATTATTTTATGAAATAAATTAAAAAATTTCTGAAATTATAGGAGTTGATAAATTTAGTATGATGACAGATATTTTGTTGAGCATTGATGAGTCAAATATATATGTGAGTCTTTCTTTTGAGGTCTTCACGTGCTGATTTTTTCGGGTATGCTCAACTTACTTTGTTTTTCCATTCAGCTGATCAACCTCGCATGTAGCTTATTTATTTACCATTGATGGTATGATCTGGTTTTGTGTAGTGAGTGATGCCAATCTACTAAAAACCTGGCCCCGAATAACTACGTTATAGAAGCCTTACATTCGACAGTAAAGGTATTTTACTTTGAAAAAAATATGCAATTCATTTAAAGGAAACCCTAAAATCTCTTAAAAAATAAAAATGTTTTTTTTAAGTTTATTGAAAGGCCTTTTAGAAATTCGTGGTTTTTTGCTTGAAAAAAATTTCAGATCATTATATACTCGAATTTTTAATCAAAAATTGAAACAAGATGAAATCTCTCAGAATAAAAATATAAAATACCAAATTTGATTCTGAATAAACGTAATTATTATGTAGAACTTAAACAATGTAAAATAAATTTGTAAACTTAATGATTCAAATACTAAATTCATGTGTGCATATCAAATAGGAACAAGTAAAATATCCTAATACACAATCAGTAGATAAAAATCTTTCCATCGTGGGTTCTTGAATAATGAAAATCATTTCTGTTTTCTCAGAAGATTTAAAATTTTTTCACATTGAATAAAGGTCGATATTACCTTAGAAAAATCTCTAATATAATCTTTTGCATATGACTTATCTTTCTGAAACTAAATTAAAAGAAAAATAAATCAAACTTATTTATCATTTTATTTAAAATACTTTCAATTTGATCTTATGAAAATAATTTTGAGTCAATCAATGAGTGTTTCAAAAATTAATAATCTTAAGAAATAAAATCTTATGGTAAAATTAAAAAAAACCTGAACTTTGATTGATAAAACAATAGAATTTGTATCATTAAAAAGAAATAATATATTTAAACCATGACATATAGGTTTAATTTTATATGAACTTTATTTTATTTAAATATTTATAAATTAATCTTTAAGTATCTAAACCAATGATCATAGATATAATTTGATTCTTTTGGTTATTAAACTTGTGTGACAGTAAAACAAAGATAAATTTCAAAATATTGGGCAATTGATTCGTTTTGATAGGTTAAATGTAAATATTCTGTCGTGTATAAAAATAGGGGAAAAAATATTCAGAAATCTTATTGAACTATAATTCATTGTGATTGGGTCATTTAAAAATATTCCTCCAGTATCTAATAAATTGATAACCTTAACAAAAAACTTAAAAGTAGTTTTCCTTGATGTTTACTTTTTAATTTATTTTTATAAATTAATGATAACAAAAGTTCATGCGCAACGAAAAAAACACAAAGCGATTTTCCGAAAACGAATGCCGCCCGCATTGACTAATTAACCTAAAATATTTATTATGACCTTTAGCAATAATTTATTTTCATGTTATTCAACAAAAAAATTATAATTATAAAAAATGATTATGTTTTTATAACTTAAGTCATAAAAACTTGGCTTAACTTTATTTAGTTTTATCGTTATTAACTAATTAAATTAGTATATCGAAAAAATTAAGTATATTTTTTCGAATATAAGGTCTTATAAATTAAGTTAAAATGATAGACATAAAAATGGTTATTATCAGGTTTTACATAAAAATAATTTAATAATAAAATATATATTATAATTCTGGTAGTGAAGATACAATATCTAGATGTCAAAATTCCCTAAGATGAAGTTACTATATTATCATGTTTCTTTATTTTACTTAAGATATCGTGTTTTTATCTCAGTCACTAATTAAGTTTCATTACCTTAAAAGATCGATAAATATCTCGACGTGTTTAATTGATACACAAACAGTTTTATTTTTGTGTGAGAAAAAATTTAATAAAAAAATTTTCTTTAAAAAAATAATTATCAAATATATATTAAGGTGTTCAAAGATTTGCCCTTATAAAAAGTATTCTGTTTTTGACAAAAATTTATTTTTTATAACTCTCTAGATGGTAGTTAAATTATCAATGCTGTCTCAAATAAATCTAGAAATTTTGGCCATTTTTAATAATAAAAATTAATTAAATATCAATTAAACGCCGGAAGTCGAGACCGCGTTTTTAATTCCTATTAATTTTCATGCGCTTATTCCTTTTGTTACTTACTTTTCATAAGGTATGAAAAATATTATTTTCCGACATTTTGTATTATAACCTATAAATAACTATATTTGAACATCCTCTTTAACGTATTATTTAGTCATATTGGCATAAATACGACACTTATCTCGTTCAGTTTTATTTTTAGTGTCATCGCCATTTTTTAATCAATTTTTTAATATTCATTTTATAGTATTTTCTAAATATTCTCACTTATGAAGCGAATTTTGTCTGGATAAACTTATAAATTCAGTTTTTAATTTTTCAAAGTGTGGGATTTTTTAACTCTAAATTGGCACATTATTTCTTTTTAAATACGATATCCGAATTAGTAATATTTTATGCTTCCTTGAAATTTCTAAATATAATTCTACCACTTCTTTAATATGAATTATAATTTGACTTAATTTCTAGCATGATTAAAGTAAGAACGTCATGACTGTCATATAATTTCAAAGCAATAAATTTATGTTCAAAATTTGTAGATAATTTAATAATAGTTGAACCAATTTAATGTTTTCATAATATTTCGAAACTGTTAGGTGCTTTTCGAATCGATGGAATGTATGTTGGATCCTGTTTTCTTTCAATCGGCATACCCATTGGTTAACACCACAGATCTTTCTCACGTTACTGACGACTATGTAAGTTTTCATTATTCTCAATAAAACGTCTTTAGATTTAAACCACTTTTAAACCGTATTTTCACATTTTATATTTTAATAATATTCTATTCATTCTATGATATCATTAACAATTCGCGTTTGAGAAATACCAGTTTTATATTTTTTGACCTTGTTCAAATATTTTTATAAATGATTTTAGATAATCAAGGAGACGAGTGAGGTATTTCTATTTATTTTGATTAGAATCTTCAAAAGCTTATAGACACACTTGAGAGAGTATTTTTGTTAAATTTTTAAAATAATTATATGACTTATTCTCGAAGTTAAGTAATTCATGTCTTTATTTCACATACAAATTTAATTCAAAAGATTTATTTTGTAACTCAATGTGAATCTATTCTAAATTATTTTAAACTTTTTTTATTTTTAATAGACATTCCATAACCTTCTTAAATAATACATATAGTGATTCTTTTATCTTAAAAATCATTCAAATATAATCAGTTTTCATTTTATAAGTCAATATTTTTCTTTTTGCTTTAAATATTTATATTTAACTTGAGTTATATTTATTGAATTTTTTTCTATCAATAAATATAAAAGGGGCGACAGTTGTTTGCAGGAGCTGTTGATATGGTTATTATATTTTGATTATTAAGTTAACTCGATCGTCAAATCATCTTACGGAAGTAAAATTATAATTGATTTAAATTTATAATTCAAATTACTTTTCGTAATTTTGTGTCTGATCATATGTTGAATGTTTAAAACTTTTTGTTTTTTCAGGATTGAGATCGTTTTTTAATTTGCGTATAAAATTATTTTTTAAGGATAAAATTAAAATATTTTATTTTAACGCCTATAATTGACTAAAATTCTTAATTCGACCTTCTATTTCACCTAATCTGTTCAAATTGAATTTTAAAAATTATTTTTTATTAGTTAGATTAAAAAAATGAATAATTTTAGGCTTTGGTTTTGATGAGGAGCAACTACTGGGTGATTTAAAAAAATATATTTAGTATACAGAATTACCTAATGAAGTTGTTGGGGTAATTACGTTTTTTTGATTTTTATTCTCTTAAATTTTTGTTGATAATCAAATAAAAAAATTTATCGATCGCTTTAAAGCGTAAAAATATTTATTCTAATAAGAAAACAATTATAATATGGTTAAAAAATTCCATTCAGGAAGTATAATAATTAAAAAGATTATACTTATGAAAATTTATCGTTTTAAAAAATTTTATAAATATTTACATTCAAATAAAACTTTCAAACGATGATTTATACATATATCTGGATAATTTAATTTAGCTTTATGACGGTGCTAACCGCAAAAGACGCCAAGTAATTTATATGCATTACTTTAGATGACTGACGTGCGGACTAACTGCGAGCATGTTTGATAATATTATTTTTTATCATAACAAGTTTTGATTCTTTTTTTATCATAAATAATCTATTTTATTTTTAGCATTACTTTTTAATATAATAAAAATGTATTTTCAATGTTTTGTGTCAGTTATTTTCTCATTAGAAAAAATTATCTATTTCACATAATATATCGACATTTTTTAACTTTTAAGTATTGTGATTCTTTTAATAATTTAGAATAATTTTTGAATAATGTTTTTTTATTTTAGAATTTGGAAAGTTTCTTGTCAAAACTTGGGGTATTTTTTTAATTTTTATCAGAAAATAACGTTACTTCGGGGTTTATTTCCAGTATAAATTTTTCAAATCATGACTTTTCGTTGTCTAACAGTATTTTACATTTTTGAATAAATTTCTTTCAAAACACAATAAATTTTAAATAATATATTTCTAAAATAAATGTTGCATTTTTTTTAATATTTTTCTCAAATGAATATTTATTTAAATTATTCTGAAAATTGTTTCGTAATTTTTAAGAATGAGGGTATCATAGAACTAAAATCTCTTGACCAATATATGGTCGAACTGTAATATACGTATAAAATCTAGGGATCTTTGAGCTGAAAACTGATAATTTTACAACTCATAATCTCATAGAATATTATTCTACTCATTAACTTTATCTTTTCATGTATAATTTTTAATTTATTGAATCCCATAATTCATTTTACTCAAGTAAAGATAACCATTTAACAAATATAATATTCGATTAATTACATATTTTTTCAAAGAATCATATTTTGTTGAATTTTTATGAGTTTGAGATGGTGAAAAATTACTGGTTGAGTGATTCTAAGTTTGTATTTTTGATTTTCTTCATAAATTTTATACGAATAATTAAACTCGCATAAATTTAAAGTCATAGGTATATTTTTGAATCTATTTCACGTTATTCACCATCATATAAATTTAAAATTTTTAACCTATTTACGATTGTTCTTTCAATTCTGTGCGTAAGTTTAAAAGTTGTTTTAAGTTATATCTGAGTTGATTTTTTTAATTTTTACTGTTCGTGCTAAAATCTAAAATTTTTATTTTATGGTTCTTGAGGGTTTCTAAATGCTTTGACTTGGGTAAAAAAATCTGTTTAAAATCAAATTTTAGTTTTAACAATGATTCCATGTATTTTAAAAATATTCCCTTTCAAATATTTCTTTCTACCTTAAGTAAATTCTTGTCGGAATAGTATAAAGTTAATTTAGCTTTTATAAAGATTTAAACAAATAAGTAACAATGAAATGGTTCAAAATTATTGGATTTGTTGCAAAAGAATTCTTTCATTACTCAGCTAATTTTTTAATAATTTGTTCAAATAAATTTAGATTTGACTTCTAATCCAAGATAAATTAAAATATGTGAAGTAAAAATAAATGAAAAATTATTTTAATTTAAAATTATCGCAAATACTCGTATTTTTTATCAAAAATAATTCTCGTATAACTTGAACAGCATGTCACAAATTTTTTATAACATAAGTATTCAGTGTAAATTTCTCAGTATGCGTTGCTGATTGATTTATACTTTTGAATTCATCAGACTAAATGGTTCATACATGAAATTTAATGTTAATTTTATTTAATTTATCTGAGCTGTTTCAAACTTAATAATTTGTCCAAAGAAGTCATGAATTGAAGCATATATGTTTTAGTTTATTTCCTCATTAGACATCGGAGAATTTCTTTTTGTTTTAAATATAACCATTTTAAAATTAATTTATGAAATAAATAGCTCAGATTACATATATATGCTTAAACAATGAGGGAACATTTAAATATGAGTAAACTTATATTTTCTTTTCAATCGAAGTTTTGAATATATTTAAGTTGGTCAGGAACTTTTATTTGAATTTAGATTAATTTAATATGAGCATTTATTTATTCTTGTAAATTCTTAAACTTTGTGTTCGAAAAATTGTCGAGGTGAAATTTCACTCTGTCATTTGATTATTTTCCACAATAAAAATGAAAATTTAAAAATTGAATACTTTAATTATTTTTTTCCAATCTATAACCTTCATGACTTAAGGTGATTTTCTTATTCTCAGGTTACCATTAAATTTATTTGATTGCTTTTTCATTGTTTTTGCTATTTTAAATTGCTTTGTAATTCCAATCATAAAAGCGTTCAGACGTTTCAAAAAACAAATACTATTAGGTTTTTATTTAAATGTACTACATGCTTTTTTACCAAAGTTTAATTAATCGGAAATCATTCAATAAAAAGTATAAACAATGCAAACAACGATCAAAAGAGGATAATTTACATTTTAACATCGTCAATGAATTATGTTAATTCTCCATCAAAAAGTAGTTTCACAAATATCTAAAATTCATAATATATTCAATTTTGAATACAAGAAATTTTATAAGAATATTCATTGGAATGTAACGATATTGTGATCA
This sequence comes from Neodontobutis hainanensis, assembly GCA_024349245.1. Classification (NCBI taxonomy): domain Eukaryota; kingdom Metazoa; phylum Chordata; class Actinopteri; order Gobiiformes; family Odontobutidae; genus Neodontobutis; species Neodontobutis hainanensis. The sequence continues at coordinate 8,169 of JALDNG010001219.1, forward strand.
TTACCAATGGCAAAAAAATATTTTCACTTGGAGAGAACTTTATGAATTAAAAGTTTAATTTGACAAGTTTTCATTATGTGAGAAAGAAATTAAAATTCAATTGAATTAATCTTGAACCATCAGTCCAAATCATCTTTTAGATTTTAAAATATAATAGAAAATTAAAAAAATCTTTCATAGATATAAAACGCAGAAAAAAAACTTTTATGTAATTTAAATAAAAAAAAATTGTAATAATTTTTTTAAACTATTTTTCTGAAACGTGAAAGCTCAGCATAAAATGATTGAATTTGATTTTGATTATTCACGAGTAAAGCTAATGAAGAAATTATTACATTTCGTGTTTTAAGCAATTGAAAAGTTTGTGAATAAAAATATTTATAAATAAGTCCTAAACAAAGATCAAATTGAAAGATATGAAATTTGAAGAGATGATTGTTCATAGTGATTTTTCAGTGAAGTACAAAATATCATAAAGGAATAAAATCCTGAAAAAAGTTATTTATTTCGTTTTTAAATTGCTGAAATGCATTGTCATTTAGACTTCAAAAATATCTTATTTTCATATGCTTATAGAGTGGTTTTGCAACAAATATTTCTATTTCCACATTATTTTGAAGGTACCGGAAAACACAAAAAATGTGATTTAAATTAAAGAAGAAAATGGATATAATGGAATAAATTTTTTATGAAAAATAGAAACTGTGCTTTAAAAGTGATCTTTACATATTTAAAAATATTTAATCATAAACAAATAAAAAAATAATTGAAATAAAAATCAGATTTTGCAATTATGAATGTTCAAACTGATAATTTATCTAATTATTCGAAAATTTAAAAGATAAAAATGGTGAATTTTGAATGCATAAAACACAACACAGTTAGTTATAGATTTAAAATACATTTTTTTGTCATTTAAACAAATAATAGGTTAATATGGATATAGAAAATGTATTATTCTAATTTGAACTCCATATACTATTATTACTGTCGTTTTAATACCTCGTGTTAAAATTTATTCATAATAATCCAGTTTATCTGAAAATTTTAAAATCCAAATATTGTTAATTATTATTAATATGTAAAAATATATTTTTAGAGTAATCGTTTGATGAAATCTCTAAAAATGCAAGAAGTAAAATTTATATGATTAAGTAGACTAATTTAGAATTTGTGGAATTAATTTCGATTTAATTTTATTAAAGATCGAATTTTTTACCTTAAATCTCCGTTTAAAATTTTTTTAAACTGTTGATAAAATTTTATATGTAAAAATTTTTCCTCATAAGCACTTTATTTTTATTTTATTATGAGCATTTATTCATAAATGTATCAACATAAAACACGATAAGAAAATAAAAGAGATAACTAAATATTATTAATACTCTTGTTTAAGGTTGAAGTTATTGAAAAAATATATGAAATACTTAAACAATGAACTTTTAGCTTTTCAATATTGCATACTTTTGGTTTTTTGGAATATCGTGAAAAATGCTTCTTCTCAAACAAAATAATTTTAAAAATACTTATTTAATTAAATCACCATTCGAAAAACGAAAACACATATATTTATAAACAAGTTCATCGTTTCAAATTATTTTTCGTTTCACAAAAACTTTTAATTATTCAATGATCGTTAACGTAAATTGGAAACATGTAATATTTCATATTTTTAATTAGGTTAGTGATTCCATATTAAGAGATGTTAATGGAACTCTAATAATATTTCAAAATTAAATTTATTTCTGAATTAAAATTATTCATTTATTATGATAGAATATGTAATTACCAGTGCCAAATAAATCATCGGTTATATAAAATATAATATTCTTAAATGTTTTATGAAATGATTTTTGAAAGCTTTGATGAACAATAATTTTGATAAAAATTCAATAAAGTCAAAAATAATAGGTTGTTTATGAGATATTCATACTTTCATGTTTAAGAGTGCTATGAAAATCAAAAAGAAATTAATAAATACCATAAAATAAAAATTATTTCTGTAATTCATAAATAAATTCACTAAATTATGATAAAGAATCTTAATGTTGGAATACACCCAAAATATAAAAATTTTTTCATAATAAAAGTAAATTATATTCTATTTTTTGTGTCATAATATTTATATATAATCCGAAATTTATAAAATAAATTTAATTTTTTGGTTAAAGATTAACTTGTTGTTTATTCTCTGACGATTCAAATAATTTGATTTATAATGTTACATCTTAAATTTATTTTTAAATTACTCATTAACTAGTGTGAAATTTCTCAACTTTAAATCAAATACGTATGTTGTACAAAGAAAATATGGAATTAAAGTTACAAAAAGAAATATTTTAGAATAGATCCAAATACTAATATGAAATCAGATTTTTTGTTTAAATAACTACGTTTTATAATTTTAAATGCTTATTTCATTTAAAATATTTTAATCTGAAAAATTTATGAGATATCTTAATTTTCATAATTTTATGTCAGAAAGAATAGTTTACATTTTGTTTTCAACCTCAGTCTTCTTCTAAAGATATGGTTAAATCTAGTTGAAATCACTAAAATGTCGTTATATCACGCCACAATGTAGAAGACTATTTATTTTCTTGAATATAATTTAGTTATTTAAATCTAATCCGAATTGAAATTATGGGATATTTCCATTGGAACACATTACATCTTGTTAAAATTTTTTTTAATCAAAATTTTACATATTACATGTACATTCGTTTGAACTGTTCCAAAATAACAAAATTAATAATTTTTGAACGATATATCATGAGAATAACATATCATTTATTGAAATCATAGAAAAACTTTGAGATGAGAAAAACATCTCTTTATAATAATTTCTTAATCTTAACTGTTGTTGATTTTTTGTTTCTTTAGAAATAAATTGTATTGTATTATAAATTTACAACTTCATTATAATATTTTGATTTAAAAATAAAATTATAAAACTCAACCAAACATATTTTTTGAAATGAATTTTGTTGAAATATTGATTTTAATTCATAAAAATATCAATAATTCACAGATTTGGGGAAAATTAAAAAAATAAGATGATCGAATAAAAATAAGATTTCAAACAAACGTGAATATTTTGTCATAGATGGTTCAATTGTCATGGTTTGCCTAACAAATATATTATCTACCTTTTTTATACTCGATAAATTAAATTTAAGTAAAATATGGTATCGAGTGGAAAAATATATTCATTAAGATATTTTTATTTATTTTTGCCTATCTAAATATTACAACAATATTTTCCACTTTTGCCAGTGTATGTTACCAAAATTATCAAGACATTTTGAAATTTTACCTTTGAACTGTAAGTTAAATAAGATATCATAAGAACAAAAATATTAATCGATATATTTTTGCTAAATGGCTTTTTAAATAATTTATTTTGTCGGCTGCAATTTATTAATGCATTAATATATTATGAGTATGTTTTTAGCTCTAAATTTTTTAAGGGTTTAATTAAGATTAACTTAAAATAAAAAAATTCCTTCTTAACCAATTCATCTTTTTTATGATTTAACCATTTATAAACATCAGGTTTTTAAAAAATTTAAAATTTTGAAGTGTTTGTTTTTGCAGGAAATATTTTTAAGAACCATTTTGTTGCATAATCAATAACTCAAAACAAAAATTCCACCAAAATAAAATAGTAACAGATACAAAACTATATCAAACTTAAAGTGGATTTTCCAACAAGTTTAATAATATAGAACAAATATTTGTAAAATTTATTAAGCTTATACTTTATTTTTGAAAATTTGTCTCAATTGATTATTTTGTATAATCAAGTATAAATTACACTTTTATTGTATTTTACTTAAATATCAAATCGTAAAAATACAATAATGGTATATTTATCATTTCTGTTTAAAAAAGTTTCCATTATCTTGATCCATAATATTTCAAAGCTCATTTATAAATTTTTAAAATTTTCCATTGAATAGAATTTAATATATTTTGAACCAAAATATAAATGCTTCAACGCTTCCATCCTATTCTTATCTTCAAGTGAGTGATGGAATTTTTACCACAGATTAGGTTTTCATATTAGATGAAGAAAAAATTTAAAAGGACGCCAGATATGAATATCATTAACTAGGAAATAATATGAAAACAAATTTAACCTGAAAATGATAGATTTACTCTCTTTAGATAACTTTAAAAAGTTTTGAGACCTCATATCTAGAGGTTAGTCTAATATAGTCTAACAAAAAAATATTCTGATAAATGTAAAGCATTTTAGATTCAGACTTCTAAATTAATAAGTTTATGATATCATTAAAAAAATATAACAAGTGTATCTGAATATAGAATGCCTTGTGATAAAAATATTTAAGAAATATTTTCTGACAAGTAAATTAAAAATTGACAATAATTAACTAAAAGTGTCATACATACAGTAATTTGTAGCGATTGATACTTCCATATTTAGATATTATCGGGGTATTAATTTCGTTCTAAATAGAAAAGAAAAAATGATTTTAACATTATCATGTCATAAAATTTCAAAAGAAATCACCAATGTTCTCATAGACTATTCTATTCATCTGAAGCCAATTATTTTTCATGATGGACATATTTTTAAAATGTTTTCCTTAATGTTTACATTTAATCACTTTAATTCATTGATAAATTTTTCTTTTTAAACTCAATAATTTTATTATGGCAATTCTACAAATCAAATATTCCAAAATTAATGTTATTAAAAAATGAGAATATAAATTTCATAAAAAACTTTTCTAAAAATATCTGCTGAAATTTTATATGACAGAGTTACAGATAATATGAACAAGCTAAACTCAGATGCTAGATTAATGGAAAATTCAATGTATCAAATGTAAGATCAAAATATTTTAAGAAAGGTAAAATTTTCAAAGATCTAAAGGTGACATAGTTTTCTTGTGGTTATCGTTTGAAACATTATTTAAGGAGATTTGTCTGAATATTTTATACTATCAATCAGGAGTAAAATGGAAATATAAAGAAAAGTGTTATATACATGAACAAAAGATTATGCAAAGAATTAGAATTCATGTTTTTGGTTAATAATTTTAAATGTAGATAAGAGAGTTGTCATCCTATCCTTTTCACATAATATCTTGTATGGCGATTGATTATTCGAATTTTAAAGCCTTAAATTCTAAAAATAGTTATCCTGGGATATTAATCTTTAATTAACAATCTTTCAATAACCATAAAGAAATAATCAATGCCTAAACGATTTGGATTAAAACAAGAATTAATGTCTGGTAAAATACATCGAATACAAAGATATTTGATCTATTATCTGAGATCAAAAATCTGAATGATAAAATATGAAAGGTTTATAGCTTATATTTAATTTTGATAAAAAAAATTTAAGTATATTTGTGTTCAAATATATTTATATAGTGAGTTCCATGTTTAAATAGATCCAGTTTTTCTATCTTTGAGCTTAAATATAGAAATTTGATCTTCTTTAAAAATATTTTATCATTCAATAAACATATTTGTTGATAATTTGAGACATATAACATAGCTTTTTTGCACCCCTATAACTTTTCGAAAATAAAATATAAACATTTAAAATTTTCAAACCTCAATAAATATTCACTTTTTTTAGCATTCCACTAGATTTATTTTTTGATGCTTTATAATTCTTGATTTCAAGTAATTTGATGTCAACCGTTGTTTATTTGACTTCGAAGAGCATATGAAAAATCTCAAATATTTTGAATGTGAAAATGAAGTTTATAATGAGTGAAGATATTTAAAAATTCTTAGGGCTATCTTCAATTCTTAATATATAAAAAAAAAGTGAAGCATCTGTATATTTTGTATATCTTATAACTTAACTATCGACTATTTATTTTTCGGGAAGATGAAAAAAGTAACCATCATAGCCAGTTTTTGAAAAATTTTAAATGTTTTTTGTTAGATTTTTAACAATAATTTCAATTTATAAGTTGATGGTCAGTTTAATTAATCGAAAATTTTAATTTATTATATGATAATGTGTTTGCTCATTTATAAAGATCAAAACAAAAACAATTCCTAACTTTTTTGTTGAGGTTAAAAACCTCTAATTTTCTTTCAGTTTGTATCGATAATTAAATATTTATTTCAAAAAAATTTTTTATATGGCATGAATGATATTCAGATTTTAAAGTTGAGAATATAATCATTAAAATTCACCTCCATGTTGACGATTTTGTAATTAATAATAACTCTAAATAAAGGTAACATATTATCTTTTTTATAGTTCTGACGAAATTTTAAAAAAATATTTCAAATATTCAAAGTTTTACTGTAGATATTAGTCAACACATAGAAGACGCTTTTGGGATAATCTAAATTGATATGTGACCAAATCAATATCATTTTCATATTTTGAAGTTGTCAAATAAGAATACTTTCTTACTAGAAAGTCAATTGTTCACATTTAAAAATCTCTGAAGCAAAACTACCTAGTTTAGATGTAATAAAATAAACAGCTGATAATTTGTGTGTAATATTTTAAATAGTTTAAAAAATTATTAAATATATATTTTATTGATTATTATTAAAAGTCATAAATCTATCATGAATATTTTATAAATTTTAAATCCTTTATTATAATTGAAAACTTTTTATTTTCACCATAAGAAAGTATTTTTTGCACACAGCATACGTTATTTTGGAGAAATATATAATTATTTTAAGTGAGCAATTATGAAATTATCTCCAAAATATACCAAATTTAAAAAAGGAATACCTTAATATGCATCAGATTCAGGATTAACCTTGACAAATTTAAAAACATAAGCAGATTAACATAGAAATTCCATAAATCTCTTTTCTAAAGATCGATACTTTTGAAAAAAAAGACGTTAACGTCTTACAAAATATAATCGACCAGGAGAAAATAAATTATACAGGTTTAGTATTTATAGATAAACTAATATGAACAGCGTATGACGATTATCAATTTTTTGATCAAATTTTGTGATTTATTTATTGTTTAAAAATGACAAAAATGTAATTTTCAATTGTTTCAAACCTTTTATCCATTTAAATATCATAAAATTTAAGTCATTTTAACTCAGTTAAGAAAAAAACCTCTGCAAATTATTAAAATCTATATCTTAACCTATTTATCTTTATTTAACGTGATATTATCTAAAGTACGATAATATCAACTATGGATGTAAAAATGAGTTGTCTGATTCATATTGCATTCATTTTCAAACCATCGAACGTTTACAAATTAATGTAAGAAAAATATAAGGGCAGTATCGTAAATTTTCAAGCATAAAATCTTGAAGTTTCCATTTGTGAATGAAAGCATATACAAACTGGGGGAATTATATTGTTTTAAGAATTATTTAATCAAATAATTCTTTACTTCTAAGACCCGAAACAAATTGAAATTATAGCTCAACTTTTATCTTACCATAATTTGTAACAATATAAGAGGTCGTTTATGAATGAATTTCAGATTTTCAATGTAGGTGAAAATTAATCAGCTATAATGGATATTATCAACATAATATAATATACATTTGTACTAACTCTAACGAAACAATGCTGATTTATTTTTTAGATCGCAGCTATTGTTCCATTCTCATTTCATGATTGTATTTTTATGTTTTGTGGGAGATTCTAAAATCATATAAACTAGAGACGAGCATTATCGAAAAGCCTCCCATATTTGGCATAAGTTCGTTTTTATATCATTATAGAACTAAATTTACTCAAAATAAATAACTTGAAAGAATAAAATTTATAAACTAGAGATACACAAAATTTCATGTAGCCAGCAAGTTTTAAGAACTATTTAGAAGTTAACCAATTAAATTTTTACGTTATTATTAGAGATCCGCCTAGGTGAAATATATTTTGTAAAAGATAAATTTTTAAATTGTACTAAAATTATAACTGAGAATAGTATTTGTAACTTATTGAGAAATTTATAAAAATCGATCGAATAATTAGCAATTGGCATGCGCAACCGTTTAATTAAGCATTAACTGGCATATTTTAATATATTCGTTATCAATTACATATGAAAATAACTTTGTTTATGTTTTATAATAATGGTATTTAAGTGTTTGATATCTAATTAAGGTAACCATATTAATATTGATCATGATCAAACTTTTCGAATTAATCAATGTAAAATGACCAGAGCATCTGAGTATATTTTTGTGAAATTTTCAGATGAAATTTTTCATGGATAATTACAGTTAAAATGCGTTGAGTTAATACTTTGATTCCGTTAATGGATATTTATGATAAATTACATGTATAATTTAGTAAACAGCTTCTTATGAAGAGATTCGTCATTTTTTATTTTTTAACGTTTTCATAAAATTTATAATAGAAAAATGAGAACATATAATTGACGGACAAGCTATAAATTCTTTATCGAGCCAAATTTAAAAAGTAACATATTAAAACATCATCTAAATAAAAAGATAGAAGATGAAATAAGAATGAACATATTATCGGGACTAAATCTTCATAAAAGATTTAATTTATTGAGCATGCGTTGTTGTTCTTATCTCCTGCTTTATAGTTTTTCGCCCATAATTAGTGAATCGATAGAATATTACGTTTGCCATGCCCTAAGGAATTTTTTTAATAATGCAATAATAATTTCATGTGAGTAAAAAAGTGTGTTTTTATCAGTGATGAAAACAAGATATCGGTTTAGTTTTTAGCCTTTGTAATTTCTCTCTATGATTTAAAGTATGGTAAATTTGTTCAACTCTTTGAATTTTATCAGATATAGAAAGTTAATTTTGATTAACCTTATTTCCAGCCATTTTTCCCGAAAATTAAATCAATGCTAGTAATGTTCTCAACCTATTTTTGTAAGATAATTTGACGTAAATTAAATTTTAACATAAAGCTCGGTAAGAATATGGGATTTTTAATGAATTTAGTTTTCAATGATTTAAACAGTTAGAAATTACATAAATTACAAATTACCCTAAAAATGATTTATCGCCTGGATAAAAGTTATTTAGCGATATTTAAATGCCATTAAATTTACTTGGTTTTACATGTAAATAATATCACATCCAAATATTTTTACAGAAATTTTAATGCCGACTATACACTTCGTTAAAGGTGTGGTTAAATCTACTTCATTATGTATTTACAGCTACTTCTTGTGGTTTTAGCTTTTCATTCGGTAATATTTCCTTTTTTTATTTATTAACTTCATTATTTTTTAAAAAATGACTGAAAATATCATAATCCTAGAAATTAATTTTTTTCTTTACAAACCATATAAATTACAAAAGATATACTACGATTCATGTTTAGTTAAACTCATTGCATAGTTTAACTATTTTATAAAATTGCACGCCAGTTAATGTTTTCAGTTTTGTTTAACTATTTTGTCTCATTATAATTGAAGTATTTTTCGAATTTATTATATGCCAATTTATACCTTATCGCAATTTTAAGATTTAACTCAAATCTTGAGTGAGATTCTGCCATCAAACTCCACCTAACATGTCTAACTTTTAATTCATGAAGAAAATAAATTATATATAGCTGTAGATCGAATATTCGATTTTATCCTAAACAATTTATTGTTTTTATTCTCTTATTTTTAATCAATTTTTTACAAATAGTGGCATAACTTAAAACATAAAAAATCTGACAGATCACCTTTAAACATTTTTTCATAAAATCTTTTGAAAATTATGTTATCTTCTAATCTTAAGGGGTTTCTTCTGACGGAGTCCGAGTGGGTAGAGTTTCAAGTATGTAAATGTTCATAAAGCACATATCATTAAGGTTCATGAACCTTATATTTGATTTATATGAGATTAATTCCTAGAAATATTGTTCCGAGCCGTACGATCAAATAGGAGTAAAAAATAAACTAATTCAGAATAACGATGGAAGAATTGATGTTCAGGTCTATACAGACCAAAGAGTATGCTACGTTTTCTGAAGTTATTTTTTGTGAATAATTTGAAAATATTTTATCAATGAAATTTTTTGATAAAACAACATACATGAAAATCTTATATTTTGTCAGCTTACTTGGCATAATTTTTCAAATAAATCTTTTGACACAACATGAAATCATGAGTCTTCTTTTAACAAAGTTAAAATCTTGAAATAGAAACTTCTCATCATAATTCAATGTAAAATTTAGCTGGATACCATGTCTAATGAGGTATATTTGTTCGTATTGAGTCTGACTCTTTTGGAGCTTGCTAACACCCTCGAGAGAGTATCACTTTCATTTACGAATACTTTTTTTTAATTTTATAAACCTTTCCTATTTTTTGACATTTTTAAAAATCAAAACTATATTATCAAGTTGCTTGCAATAAAAATCATTTATTTATGTGACCCATACTTTAAAGTTTGGTCTTAATAGACGTAATATGATCAATCATCTCACCATTCTTTAGCTATATATTTCAAAATTTAATGAAAAACTAAATCGTGATGATTTTTTCATTATTTTTATTTTTTTATCGAATTAATGTTCAGAGACGGATCTATGTTGCGCAAAAACTGAAGATTGTATTTTCTTTTACTTTACGAAGTTTTTAAGAATCATTTCTCACATTGATGATGTATGGATTTAAATCATTTAAATTAAATAGAAATACACATAATTAAACAAATACAATTAATCTTTTATATATTTCAGAAATATGCGTTTGTTTATTATTTTTCAGTTCATTTATTTCGAAATTTTATGTTTTTCATCTTATTTATAAAGTATGTTTGTTAACTTTTCTTTTTATTTTTAAAATTAAGGCTTAATGGTTTTTATACATCATGAGTTGATTCTTTACATTATAAAATAGGCATTTCATGCTGTGGAAGCGATGTATAGAGTAAATATTTCAAAGATAATTTAGTCCGGAGATGCTCCTCCTTCAGTTTTAAAAGTATAAAATTTATTTAAATCTTGTTTTTTGTAAACAATTTTTTGTAAAATTAAAATTTAATCAAATAATTTTTTATGCAATTGAAATTTTTCTTAATGGTTCTCGAATAATCGTAAAATCACTTTTCGAAATTAATGTAAGTTAAATTTATCAGAAACCTGTACAACTTTATAAAAATCATTAATTCTAATATTTTATTGCACAAATTAATAATATATTGTCAGAATTTTATCTGTAGATATTAAAGAGTTCAACCATTTATTTAATTTAGATGTATGACGATAGAAGAGAAAGAATCAATGCGGTAAGAAATGTATTTTGAATAGATTTACCGAACGAGGTCTCTTTACCAGAATGTATGTTATTTTAAAGTTTTTCACATGCTCAAACTCTTCATTTGTTGTTTTTTGAGAAATTGATAAAATCACACAAGTTTCGAAAATACATAAAAACATTCAAAAAATGTCTTTAAAAAACTTAATTTATTGATACTATTTTTGAGAAGAGGGTTAAATTTTCATTTCTCTTGAATTCTAAAACAGAAAATTAAAATTTATTTTTTCAACTTTAATCTATAAATTAAAAATATTAATGTTTTCTCAAAATGTAGAAATTTTATTTTTCACTATTTCGAATTCATTTAGGAGCTGCAACAATTCTCGCCACTGTTTCACGTATCATTTTTACTTTTTATTGAAGAAATTGAATAGACGAGGAGTTAGGGCAGTATTTATTATTTTTTAAACAAATTATTTCGATTAATCAATCGATTTTTTATTTCAAATCATAAAATTTACTTACTACGTAAAAATAGTTTTAATAGCTCAGTGGAATATTGATAAAAACAATGAAAAATTTTCAGATTATAAAAAAAATAAATTTTTTACCGAAATATTTTTTATTAATTAATGATAACAAAGAAAATTGTACATATTTTGAATTTCATTTGATTTCTGTAGTTAAATTAATTTTTTCAAAACCTAATCTATGTAATTTTATGATCTTTAAATGCTTATTTTAGCGATTGTCACCTGACGAAAAATTTATTGAAGTTGAAGAGAATGTTGATTTGTTTTCATTTAAAATGTCTATATTTAGTGATTACGTTTATTGAATAAATTGATGCTTGAAACACAAAATATAACAAGAATTTAATTATATTTTCAAACGTTATTTAATCGACTATATTTTTTAAAACTTGGTGTAAATCTTTTAAATGTTTTTATTTGATGTTAGTGTTTCTTCAGCTATTATATTACCTGATTATTTCATTATGGTGAAAAATATTTGGTGTTGCTAATTTGTGGTAATTTCTCATATTATGATTCATTTTCTTTTTTTTTATTGTTTTAAATAGGATGGTTTGGTTTTCTTCAAAATAGTTCAGGATGTAAATCTAAACCAAAACTAATCATCCAAAGTGGATTAATTTAAACCATTGAACACGGTTTACAAAGTTTTTTTGTTTAAATTTCATCGAATAACTTTTTATTTTTCGAACTTGTTCCGATATTTTTGTTTCAAAAATTTAAAATAATGTATAAAATTAATTCGAACAGTTAGAAAAAATGGATACAAATATTTTTTTAATTTTTGGTGCGAGTATTTTGAAACATTTTTGAAATTATATGAATTCTAACAAAAATATTTTGTCGAACATGGACGTTGAATAATCTATCGAAAAACTTTCGATCGTTGGTTGAATTTTATTTCACTTTTGTTTATTTCTGACTGAAGATTCTGTTTCGACATTATTATGACATTTTGATTTTGAGATGGAAAACGCTTTAATTTTTGAAAAAGACATTTTCTCAAAATGTAAAACTTTCGTTTCAACTTATCAACCGATTTTATTTTGACTGCTCTTAGCTGCGCCTAAAATATTAAGAAATATAAGCTGGTAAAGCGATATAAATCATTTTTAAAAAAATTGTCTTTAAATTATGTAAGTCGGTGAAGTGAACATAAAAACTCAGAATATATTTGTTTTTATGAATATCATACGAAAAGTTTTTGTTTGAGATATTGTTTTCAGTTCATCTTTCAGGCTTAGAAAGGTACTTTGTATTGGAGTAATTCTATTTTATTAGATTCTCCCTGAAATCTGTGACTGATAATCTTATATATCAAACCAGTTAATTTATGATTGAAATAGCGTTTGAATTCTCATGTGTTGTTTTTTATCAAATAGGATCTGACGGTTTGAAGTTGATTTTAATTATAATTTACCTTTTTATTTCGTATATTTAACTTTTTCAATAAATATAAAATTTAAAAGTATAAATTTTGTCAGATTTATAATCCTTATGTATATTTATCTTGTCATTTGAATAATGGGATTTTGTGATTAATTTTTAATGTACAATTTATTATTTTATTAGTATTATTCAATTTATGAATTTGGGCAAGGTTTCAAGATAAGAGACATCCAAAGTTCTTATAAATATATTTTATTAATAATCAGTTAAATTTCTCAAGATGAAATAACTTTAAAATACTTTTGATATTTATTGTTTTTAAAAGTGTCAACTTACAGAAGCTACTCCTATCAACGTGCCACGGATATAATAGTAGATTGAATTAAGTTGAGTTTTAAATTATCCAACAGCCATGAATAGAGCTTATGATGTCTCAAGTTAGTATAATCTATGAGAAGATGTCGATATGAGTTATTGTATAAATTTAATTACCATAAAAAGAATTTAATCGAGGTTTGCAAATCTTAAAAGTCAAATTTAAAGGATCATGTCCTTTAACATTTTATTTTTATTTTTAATAATTTTAAGAGTTAATAAGTCTTTGGTATACATTTAGATTGTAATTTATTAAAAAAGTCAAATTTTAATCATATTAACTTGTTCGATTTTAAGTTGCCTTATCAATTGATATTTTGAAAATTTTCTAAAACATTTACCAAAATTTCAATAACTGATGTATATGTTTATATTTTATCTTAAAAAAATACATTTTTTCAATTATTTTAAATTTTTACACGTTTTTGTAGATTTTATTCTGGTTTAAGTTTAGATATAATTTTTAAATACATGAGGTGATAAATTTATTATCGAAATCTCAATCTGACCAACTTATTTATGTAGATTTTTTGGAGATTGGTTGTGGAGTTTTGATCAACTTTGATTAAAATATTTTCTCTTAAATATCCTAAAAATAAGTATGAAAATGCATTTAAATTTAAATTTGAAAGCTGGCACTTCCAAATGACATTAAAAATTAATTTTCTTGATATTTTTATGTCCTAAACGACATCGAAACAGAAGAAAACAAAATTCGGTAGTCACTCACATAAAAATATTCATATCTGAACCGAGTTAAAATTATTCGTATCTTTTATTATGATTTTTACTTAAATAAAATTTATATGAAAAAATATACAAAAATTTTAGGTTTTTAATTATGTTTAAAAATTCGCTAAAAATAGAATTTATATATGATATTATAAATAAGATAAATTGTGTAATTTTTTCCTTTTCAATTTTTTTATCAAGATAAAATTTTGAAAATAATTTGAAGAAATAAGTTATTTTTATTATATAATCAAAACAGATGTTTAAGACATGTCAAATCTGTTTTTTTACCTAGAGCCGCTCAGAAGAGCTTAAATAAACAAAAACGTCATTTTGAAGATGGCCTGATAGTTTTAAATCCTTATTATCTCTGCAAAAATGTGATCTTTGATGTTTAAATAAAATATTTTTGAATATCTCAAAATTTTGAGAAAGTAAAGCAAACATAAACGAAAATTTTCTATTTTTCTCGATTTCTTGTTTAAAATTTCAGATAAGCGCTTGACAAATATCTTAACCTCAACAAATTTAAATTATAAGTATTTGATTTGAAATTTTTATTTCAATATTTTCAGGAAAACGATTAAAAGTATTGTTCATTTTCTATATCACAGAAAAAAACTCGATTTTATTTAAACTAATCATATAGAGAGTCCTTATTTTAGATAAAATCAAAATTTTTTCATCATTCTTAAAAGGAAGGGAAATATTCGTCTCTCATTAGGTTTTTCATCCATGATTTTTACAATTAATAATTTGTGCTTATCCAATCAAAAGCGATTTCACGGAAATTTTGATACAAATTCATAATAATTAATGAAGGCCTCATTTTAAAAGTCTAAGTCATATTTATGTGCAGTTATAAAACAAACACACTTCTAAAATTTAAAAAGTATTTGATTCTGAGTTAATTTATAAATAAATATTGCAGTGTAAAAGAGGTTTTGAATTCATTTATCGTCACCTAAGCTCATTTTAAATACCTATTTAATTGTGTGCTACCACTTAAATAAATTTAATTAACTATTGAGTGACTAAAAATAAGATCATAAAAACACTTGTTTCATCAATATTAAATATACTCATTTATTATTTTATTTTGTTTTTTTAAGTAGAATATCGATGACGAAAGTATATATAAGGAAAAGATGCACCAGGATGATGGTAGATTTATTAGGTGATTAACCCTAATGTATTAATATGAGGACATTAAATTTAAAAATGTCCAAAACTGTCGTTTTAACAATAAAGATGCTTTCATACAAATGTTTTGATCAATAAAATGAAAATAAACCATTTATAATTTGATAATATTAAAAATTAAAATTTTTAAGAATAGGTTAAATATAAATGGTATGCGTTCATAAAAAATTTGTGACTATGAGTTAAAAGTAAAAGAATTTTGCTCAAATTATTTTTATTTTGTTTCTCAGTAAATAAATTCTTTTGTATAAATATTATGTCTAAGAAATTTTAATATTCTCTTTGTTAGAAATTTTTATTCTTTGAGATTTCTGACAATAATATCACTTTAAACCATAAATAAACAGACGAACATATTCAATTTTACAACCTGAAAATATTTTGTGTTTTTTGTATCTTACAAATTTGAAAAAATCCAATACTCTTTATTTATTTGGATTTTGATCTAGTTATGAAGCTGGATTTGATTTTTAAAGTTAAAATCTTGACTGAAATAAAATGTAAAGATTCCATGTTTAATAACATGAAAAATTAATCCTCTGATTTTCACATTTGTTATGTTTTAGCATGAAATTTTTTTATCATTATTTTTAATATTTTTCATTGTAGGTTCATGTAATTCTGAGTTGATTTAAAGGAAAAAACGATCAAATCAGTGAATTTATAAAATTTATATATTTTTTACATTTCATAAGATTTCTACTGTCAAAATTTTATTTCTATGAATGTAAGTAATTAATTCAAAACACTAGATTATTTTTTTAAACTTGATGGATTTTATGATTTTTTTTAATTCTCAAAAAGTATTCCGGGTTATCCTAAATAAATAAGATCAATTACAACCTATAATATAGACAGATGATGAGTCTGAGCTTTAATACATTTATTGATGAATGCGTAAATATTAAAAATATTCTATGAAAAAAATTTCATATCTTTGTCAATTTTATATTTTTATGTAACTAAAATTTTTATTTGAATCGATCGTAAATATATGAACAGTGATTTCTTCTTATTATTAGGTTAACCATATGATTTATTGTTAATTCTTGTCTTTATGATATTTATCTTTGTAAATGATTCAGATGTTTTTTGATTGTTATATTTTCCAGGGTAAAAATGTTCAAAAGTATTTTTGATGGTTAATTTTAATTTTTACGAAAGTTATTCAAACCAAAATTTTAGCAGATAAATCAAGTATTATGCTTAGCTTGACTTTTTCTTGGTGACATATAACATATGTTTGATGCTCATAAGCTTTTTTATCATTCGATTAAATCAGAGGAAAATTCATAAATTCAAGCATTCTCTTATGATATATAAAACAATATTTTTACCTATCTTGAGATTAATTAGAAATTAATTCATTGTTTTTAGATTGCGTTTCGTATTTGGGATTTTAAAATCTTTATTTATTTAAAAATATATATGAAAACATATGAAATGTTTATGTTTAATTTAACAAATATTATGATAACACATAATTTAGTGGAAGCCATGTCAAATTAATTGTTTCATATAACAGGTGTTAAAACAAAAAGTAAACGTATTCTTTGTTTCAAACACAACAAATAATCTGAAATTTGCAAAAATGTTAAAATATTCTTTTCTTCATATATAGTAATCAAAAATATCGTGCATTTATTTTATATAGTTTTGGTGTTTATAAAACTGATATTTTGAATCTGAAAGCAGTTTATTGTTCTTATTTAGTCATTTAATGAGTATTATTCGTTTTATTTTGTTTGGAAATACATGAAAACGTTTTGATCCACAAGTCACTATTATTTTAATTTTTCGAATTTTATTTTGGGTTACTTTATCTTTTATATCTAATCAATTTTCGATAGCCTACTTAAATGAAATATTTTATTTTAAAAGTTGGTTATTTTTACTTCTACTCATAAATTATTAATTTATCTGACGTATTCTTAATTTAAGCCATTTAAAAGTTACGATTTTGAGAATTTTGTCGTTTGAACTCTAATTTTCAAAATAAATACAATTCAAAATATATTTCTACTTAGGTTTCGCTGATAAATTTTAAAAATTATCTTGAACCAAAAAGCTCTTTTCAACGATATGTTTAAATTTTAATGTTTATAGTATTTGATCGACAGGAATTTCGAAGTTGGTTTTCTTGTCTACAAACTTCATATACTCATTAAAATTCTAAGAGAATAAGAGTGTGAAGCACTTTCTCCAAAAACTGATTTGTATGAATTAACTGTGTAAGGTTATAAAAATAATCTTGTTACATTAAAGTTGAATATCTGACTTTCAATCTGAAATCATGCATAAAACATAAAAATAATGTTACCAATGTTGTAAATCTTATGATTTGTCATTGAAGGCTCGGATACAATATTTAAATTATTGTCATACCAATTTTATATTTTTAAAAGACTGAACGAAATAATGGTATATTCTAAGTGCTATTATATTGAAAATAAGCAAAATATATTCCGAAATTTTACAATGATATATAATTTCAACATTTCTCATCAGGGTGGTTGTGTTGAACATAATCTTCAACTCTAGACATTCTTCTTTGAAAACTAAGTTCCGAATCATCCCAACGAACATTTTTGGGCTGCTAAAAGCCATTAAAATATAAAAATATTCACGATTATATAAAAAAAACGTTTCAAAATGAACACAGCTGAGAATTGTTTTAAAAATTTGACAGATTTAATTTTAAAGTTTCGATGATTTGAAATATATTAATTTATCAAATTGAACTTGATGATTTTTACACTTTAATGAAATTATTAAAGCAGTTATATCATTTTTAATATGTTTATTTTTAGATAAAATATGAAATTATTCTATCGTGACAATGAGTAATATATAGTTAATTTAATTGAAAAAAGTTACGAGCATTCGAGCTGGGTAAAGAGGTTATTAATTATATTCTGATTTAATGTTTATATTAAATTTTAAAATATAACATTGGTAAATTATAAAAGAAAGTTTTAAAAAGTGTCTAAATCGAGATTATGGAAAAGAGATCACAACTCTATCTTATTTCTGAGTCGTCATTAACTCTATTAATATTAAAAATAGTCCCAAAAATTAATTTTCAAAAAATAAACATGAAATTATTCAGCCATGAAAATTTTCAAATTTTCAAAAGTTTACCATTAAAATGCATCGTAAAGGAGATTCTTTATATTTTATATGGTGATCATAAGGGAAGATGAAAAATATATCCTTCGAGTTTTGTTGATTTCTGCTTTGATTATGTCATAAAATTTTACTAAATATACAGCCGGGTGTAATATTTACAAAAAATATTTTGAGAATGAAATTTCTGTTTATTTTTACTTCAAAATAAAAATAAAATAATGTGAATATTTTAGTAATTTTGATGTTGCTTTGGAAATTATTGGCCAAAAAAATTTATTTAAAATTTACTTAATATCTAAATATTATGTGACAAAGTTTTTAAATATGTGATTAATCGGATTTTTATTTGAAGATCATTTTTGTGTCTTGTAACAGATGCCATAATCGATGTTTCTCGTTCGATTATCTTGGGGTTTTTTTATAAATTAGGAGCTTTAGCATCAAGATTGATAGCCTACTTAATAGATAAGAATTTTTTCAATTTTGATAATATTTAAAATTTTTTAATGTTTACATAAATTGTTGTGAAAATATAAATCGACTCATAATATGGTATTTTGGATGATTTTTAATTTCATTGGGTATCTTAACAAATTTTAATAATTAGGTTTATTATGTTTGAAAAATTTTGATATTTTTTAATTAAATAACAGTTTATTTGATTGAAAATAAATTTATCACCAAAATAAATTTTTTAGCTTTGATTGTGTCAGATTTTAAATTGAACAAAAAATGGATTATTTTTTCATTTTTAAGTTTAATTATTCGTGATGTAATTTATCTCCAACATGTAAAATAAACAGCGCTTTATAAAAATGCGATAGAAGAAATATTTGATAAGAATTCTATTTTCAGTATTTAAAAACACATAATTTAAGAGTTAAGAATAAAACTAGTTTTATTTGTATGATCAGTTCAATCTCTTTGAGAGCAAAAAATGTCTATAATCTTTAATATGCGTCATAAATACAATAAAAAGTAAATATCTCGCTTTAAACGGTTTTTAAAATTATAAAAAGAGAATCAACAGTCGAATAAGTAAAATGAGAATATTTTTATTTCTAGCTCAGATAATTAGATTTTTGCGTCATTATTATCATTTGTTTATTTTTCACAAGTTATCAGCACAATCTTAAACTAAATACTATAATTTTCAAAAATAGTCCTTTAAAGATTGAGATTTTATATCCTTAACGACTGGAAATTATAATAACTTATATCTAATATGTTAACTATTTATTTTGATTGGAGCATTTAATTCCTATAATTTTTTATATTTACATGAATATTGTAATCTTTGGAGATATTAACCTTGTGGAAAAGGCTAATTGTATAAAATTATATTAAAACGGTGTCAATGGCTTTTGAGTATTCAAAAATACTTGTAGATATAATTACGGTTGAACAACCGGCGCGCTTTATAATTTTATCGTATACACTTAAAACAGGTGACGCTGATATAAGAGAATTTACCTTCAACTTTTGAATAAATAATTGTAAAGAACTTTAAAGGATAGAGTGACATAAATAGTGAGATTAGTTTTACTGAAGCAGAGTTTGGAGATATTATTCCTTAATTTTCTGGTTTTATCATGAGAGAATTTTACTGCGGACTCAAAAAACAATAATATCAGAGAAAGAAAAAAATGTTTGGAGGTATTAAAAGAGGTCATAATCACCTGAACTAATTCACCTGAATTATTATTGAACGCTGAAAAGTTATATGTCAAGGTCGCTTCATTCAAGAGAAAATATATCCGATTGGCCTTGAGACTTGAAATGTATGGATGAAATATTTTCTCTGCAATCCCTCGTATTACCATTGTTCAAAGGTCAGAAAAGGAAATATTTAATTCTATACCGACAAATATTTTATAAATACTTTATTTGTTTGAGTTTTGGATAATATTACGTTGATTTAGGAATTAAAAAACACTTTTTGTTAATTTGAAGTTTCTCAAAACAGTCTTTTCAATAAATCAGTGCGAATCCACCAAGATAATTAGCGTAATAGAGTACAATATCAGAAATTTAATATGTTAATCTTCCTGAACATTAATCGAGTTTCGAGAAAGTTATGAATCTCTTTGGGTGTGACGTTTCAAGTCAAACTGATGATTTAGATATTCTTTTTAAGTCGAAACGCAGAAAAAAACACCTTGATTTCAAAATATGAAATTCGGCAAAAAAAGATTTTCTGGTTTCTTAATTTTAGCAAAGTAACAAAAACATCATTCAACGGATAGATTTAAACATTTTTAATGATCATAGACAGAAACATAATGATTGAATTTACTTTTATTCGCCATGTTTTTATAGTTTAAAGCATTAAAATTGAGATAAAAAATGAATCAATGAAATCAAAATTTCCGCTTTTAGTCTCGTAAGCATAAATAGAATATTTTCTGTATTTTAAAGTAAAATTAGAGTAATTCTAGAAGACTGACATTTTAAAAAGCATTTTTGCTTCTTATTTATAATTTTCGAGATAAATCATATCATTCACTTTTATGTGAATTTTAAATTAAAACTAACTTTTTAATATCAAAATATATACACAAATCATTAACATGTAAATTATGAGACAATTCAGCTGATAAAATATTTAAATTTTGGAATCGAAGTTGCTTAGATTCATGAGTAGTTCATAGAGATAACCAAAAACAATGCAGCAACAAACAAATATAGACAATTCTTCTTTGTTTTTTTGATAGAATTAAGTGACTAATTTCATTTTATGTTTGTAATCAAACCCTAGAGAAGTATTTAATAGACTTCATTGACATGAAAATTTTCTCATTGTTAGACAACAGAACTGTGTGTTTGGATATTCAATCTTAAAAGAAGTGATGAAAAAACGTAGAATTTCGCCTATATTTTCATAATTTAACGTATATTATTTTTATGTTTTACACTGAAGGAGATACCAGCAACATGGTATGAGCTAAGTGGTACAATCCTAAAGAATCTGATAGTAGCCATTGCTACATTAATGGCAATCATATATTTTTAAACTGTAAGTGGAGGATCTATAATATTTCATAATCGATGCGTGTGCCACCAGCAGTACATAATTAAATTTTTTTAAGACAGAAATGAAAAGTTGCACAAATGACTCAATCTCAAGTCATCCAAAAGAAGGTTTAAAAACTATCCATGCTTCTTTGCAAAAATTCGACTAAGAAAATTTTAAATATTTTTATGAGTTTTCTTAATGTGATATGACATAGCATCTTAGAGTATCAAACATAATCTGATAAGAAAACATTTTCAAAAAATTTATATTTCCTAAAAATGTCAAAAATTTAAACATTATCTTAAATTTTTTGGTTATTTTTCAGAGGATCAAAAGAATTAGATTGAAATAACTTTTCTATTTATCAAATTATATCAAAAACTACCTTTTTATGAAAATATTTGTTACAGTTATATGATACAATATTTTTAACATTGTTTTTTCAACTGCATACTTTTGTATAACTTTATCCAGAATAATAGAGTCGGTTAACTTTTTGTTAGAAGCATCTAACTGCGTGAATAGGTCATATCTATCACAGAATACAGTTTAAAATTCCGAACATCGTCTTAGATATTAGACAACGTAGTAATTGTGATTCTACATTTCCACGACGGAGACAATGAAATTTTTGTCATCATATATTTATTTCAAAATATTTGCTCTTATACAAATAAGCAGACAGGCTTTATTCACAGGCTCGTAATCTGCTGTGTATTGAATTACAAAGATGGACAGAATTGAGAGGTTAGAACGTTAATCCCACTTATAGAATACGAAATAAATTTACAACACATAAATGTGAACTTGAGTCCATGATACTCTAAAGAGTAAAGTTTAAATGGTAAAATTTGGTTTTTAGGTTAGAATTATGGTTTAATTTTCGAAAATTTAAAGAGGTTAGAAATAAAAAGTTATCTTTCACAAAGTAATTTATATCAAAGTTTATTGAAGCTAATAACAGCTTTTAAATGAATAACTATGGTAAACACTGTTAAGAAAGCCAAACCGCGAAATTGTGATTTTTTAAGGCTCGTTGCAGAGAATGATTTAGAAATATATTTATTTTTATTTCGTTCCTGCTTGAGCAACACAAAAGTTATATACGATTCAGCCCACCTAATTCTGGAAATCATACTACACAGAGCCAAGAAAAAAGGGACTAAATATGGCATACTTTTATTTTTAAACATATAAGTAATGTTTATGACTGAATCTTTTCTGACCAAGAAGTAAATTTGATTTGTTATCTTTCTGAAATTTCTTAAAAATCATGATTGAAGTCAAAATAAAGAGCAAAAAGTGTAATCATTTAAACTGGTCAATCAAACAGATTCTAACTGCTTTTGAAAGACTGGTATACAATATATTTACGTAGATTTAATCAATTCAGTTTCAAGTTAATGATTCAAATTTTTACTTTTCTAAAAGACACGCTAACTCCTAACTATAATGAAATAAAAACTAATTTTTGCAAGTAGCAGATAAACAGTACGTCTCAACATTACACACATATGTTAGAATAATGATTAAAAATAATAATATTTTTTACTCAAAGGAATGGTTTTCAAAGTTGACCTTACTTCGACGTTTAACCCATAAGATAATCCACTAAACCACCATGATTATTCTCATAACAATCACTTCTCATTTAAATTTATTAAAAGCTCTACACCACAGCGAGAATATGTAAAACGCAAAGCAGTACTCATTATAATTGATAAGAAAAAGAAATCAGAAAAATGTTATGATATGTTCTTTGCAAAGAGTTGTATTTAAAATAACAAAAATGAGTATCAAGATCACTAAGAGTTTTAAATAAACGTTAATCACATAACACTGATTCGTGGATGATTGTATAGTGATTGAAAAAAGGATTATTTATCCTCAATAATCATTACTATGGTAATTCTTGATTGAACAATATCATTAAACATATTAAGTCAGATAGAATAAATTTTAAATGAACACCGTTAATCACGATTGTTCAAAGACCAATGATACTGATCCGAAATGCATATCAATTGACACATGTGAATGCTAAATTTTAAAAGTCAAAGATTTAAATCTTTAATTGAATGAATCTCATTTGATGGGGGCAACATGAGAAATGTCATAGTTAGAGGGTCGGCATTTCCGATTTTTATTTTCAAAGTCGTAAAAGTACATTTTAACTTTAATAGATGTGAGAAATAAATTGATGATGATGAATAATAGGCTTTCTAAGCATTTAGGATGGTAAGATAATATCTCACGAAATTTCATTGATTGAATGTTTTTCAAAAAATCAGATAATTGGCTCTATCTCATCAATATTATCTCAATTCTAAGATATACTACCCATTCATGTCAAATAACATAAATGTGAGAAAGTTTTAGTTTTTAAAATATCCCTAAGGATCTTGTGCAAGTCTTGCTACATTAAGTTTAAGGTCATTTGATATCTGTGAATTGAATTAAAGAAGGTATTAACAATTTATTCTGCCACAGTCTTATTTTAAACCTTAGAATCTGTTGTCACTCTAGAATTCCTAGTTTAAGTATATAGATCGCATATTTCATTATTTGTGAAAAATCAAGTATGTTTTTCAAATTAATGTTGCTGAAACTAATTCCTCATCTCGTTTTATGTATTCTTACAAAGTTTATAACGAATCAGGAAAAGGTACAAAATAATTTTTCCTATTAATGAACTCCGGATGATAATTTTCTTTTTCTAAGATTATTCTTCAGATTATAAAAATCTAACCTCAGTATCTTAAAAACATTACATATGTTGAAACGCGTCTTCTTCATGACTCTGGATAAAAATAAGCTGAAGTAGAACACCGAAAAAAACTAAACTGTATGTATACTCAAAGACCAAGAAATTTATCCATAGATGTTTGCAGATTTTATAATTTTTAAGGAATCAACATTCGTGTTCGAAGCAGGAGTATTTATGAATTATTTCACAGTAATATAGCTTTGATAATCATATACCAAATTATCAATGCCAATAAATATCGAGATCAACTTAATTTACAGTATTTACAAATAAGACATCCATGAAAGCTACAGACTGATGAAGTTCATCCTAGAATACAAAAAGTTGATTTGTAATTCTATTCCTGCGATATTAAAATATCTACAAGCGTTAATTTTGGTTCACACAAGAAAATTTGAAATATAAAAATTAAAATTATTCGAATATTTAAATTGTTAAGTTTTCAAAAGAGATTGAGATAGAAACAAATTATGTTTTCGTTTTTTCAAATATTGATAACAAGTACATCAAATGTTAAGATTTTAATTCATAAACTTTCTTTTTTTAAATATCTTCATTTTTATTTATATCGACTGCGCGGTTATTTGCAATAAATAATAACTTAAGGGAAATAACATGGAATTTATACTGATTTTGGGTTTGATAACAGGATGATTTTTGTTTGAATTATAGGGATCGATAGTCAGATTAATTTTAATATTTTCTGGCATCACAAGATCATTCGATTTACCACAAACTTCTTTCATAGAGTAACTTTTATTGAAGGCCTCTGAAAAGATCATTAAAAATACAGAGATATACTCATATAAGTTCATGTTTATGAAAGGAATTTTGAAAAATAACGAAGTATTATCATAACCTAAATACAGAATCTCCGAAATGCTGATTCGTAGATTTTTATATCTTTAGTTGTAACATTGGGATTTTGAATAAGCGTATCTGTGATTTTTATTTAGCCATAAACCTTAATTTTTTAAACTACCAACTCGATAAATTTATTCAACAAAATTCCTTAAATATTGATTACTTTTTCAGAAAAAATAATAAATTAGAAGCATAAAAAATTTTTAACACTTCCAGAATTTTAGTAACGATTTTTAATCTTAATCGATGGTCACATAGAATTTCTTTATCAATTTCCCTTATTTTATTCAGGACATGATATAAAACTAGAATTATAGGAGGATTTCATAAAATTCTACAATGGGTAGGATTAAATTATCGAGGTCTTTGTGGAGTTCATAACGTCGCTGTGAGTTCATATGAACCATATTTTATCAGAAACCAAATATTTCTTTCGAATCATGCGTTTCTATTTTTTATAAGATCCTTATTCTTGATTTACAAGTTAGGGAAGCTTGAAATGGTTATTTTAGAGGTTAATTTTGCATATAGTTGATACAAATTAAATCATTAAAATCCATTCCTCATTGAAATTTTTATACAATGCAACTCGTAAAAATTGATATTTTGTTATTAACTAATTTCAAGTTATAACTGTTTATTGGTATATATTGACACGTTGGACTATTTAAGTTATGAAATTATTCAAAACTTACAAATTTGAATTCAAAGATAAAGATGAAACATGAATTCATTGATACAATTAACTCTGAAATTAAAGGGTTTAAAACCCGTTAAACTCCTCGAAAAATATTTGATATATTATTAGTTATAATCGTTTTTTAATTATTTTCATAGTTAATAATACTCAATATTATCTTTATAAGTTCGGAGGATGAGTATCACTTTTCTGAGTTTTTTAAAGAGTTTTCTTGCGTTAACCTAAGCTCTCCTATTTAGTTAACCAGTCCCGCGACGCTCCATCTTTCAAAGAAATTCTGTCAATGCCAATTCAGAATCAGGTAAATGAATTCCAATCATCGTATAACTTTTATAATACCCTCTGTCCACTATAGCAACCATATTTTTGTTTAAAATCGCCATTTGTTAAAAATTAATTTAATATGAATTTAGTTTGCTGAAATCCTCCTATGTTGTTACGGAGTTTGTCTCTAATTATTATATTATTCAACTTAAATTATTTACATCTATCTTAGTTTAAGGAATAAAATTTGAAAAGTATTCGAATGATTTTTGAAATGGTTGAAAATTTTTTTATTTTAACTTCTGATTGATTTTTTTAATTTTATTCATTAAATAGAATTTACAGGCTTTTCGATAATAAAAATGTTTAAAATGAACTTTGGGGCAACTTTCATGCATCTGGTTGACTTTTATTAGATTTCCGTTAAAAGAGTTAAAAAATAAAAATTTCGCTAAACATAGATTATTCTCACTTTTACGTAGATTCAAGCGAAAAACAAAAATAATA
This sequence comes from Neodontobutis hainanensis, assembly GCA_024349245.1. NCBI lineage: Eukaryota > Metazoa > Chordata > Actinopteri > Gobiiformes > Odontobutidae > Neodontobutis > Neodontobutis hainanensis. Next base: position 34,831 of record JALDNG010001219.1, read on the forward strand.
AAAACTTTAGTGGAAATATTGTAATCTTCATATTTGTAAATTAATGTATCATAAATAATTTTTAACTGGCATCTTTTCTATACAAATGAGAAAAGGCGCGTATATATGAGATAATCCTCTATTAATATTTATAAATTAAGCTTAGATTTAGTCATTACAAATCTACGTTATAAACGAAATTCTTTGTGTTAAAATTATTAATTTTGGCATTTAATATAATTTCATTTTCTTTCTCACCTGAAAGGTTTTACGCATGCGATCATGGAACAACCGCTAGGTGTAACCGATTTTTAACTGTTTTACTCTATGGAGAGGAAAGAAAAATTTATCAAAACGACGAAAATCATATTTTTACACTTACTCATTGCCCATATGTTTTTTCATTATTTTTTATACTGCTTAATGCAGATTAAACGAATGGTTTTAATGAACCTTTAAAAGTTTCAATCGATTTCGTTTACTTTTGAGTCTAATGTTATTTTAGTCGAGAATGCCGAGTAAAAAATTAATTTAATCATTTATAGACGGAATACATGCTGCCATATTGAAAAGATAGTTGTCTCGTAGTTAAAATCTGTACTAAAATTCATTCGAATCTCAAAACTTAACATATATGTTGTGATATGGAAACTAAAACCATGTATTTGAGCAGTCTTTTTTAAAATTTATATCAATCAAGCAAATAGATGAAATTTTAATCAGTCTAACTTTTCACAGATAAAAGAAGGTCGGCCATTCAAAATTCTTGAAGCATGGTTAAAGGCTGAAATTTTTCAAATTTTCGATGGACGATTTGTTCATCAGGATAATGACTAACAATTTATACCCACATTATTTGAGCGTAAATCTCTTATATATCCGTAATGCTTTCAATATTTAGAAAAAATCATGTTAATTTTTACATCTATTTATCCTTAGAAATATCGATTTTATAATTTTTTTCAAGTATCAGTTATCGATAAAATTTTTCATTGTCTAATAAGAGTCTGGTTTTAAATTTAAACTGTTTCAACGGTATTTTCATACAAATACTTTATTGAATTTATATTGTATGCTTGGAAAACAGAAAAGCGAAATATGAGGAAAATTTTGAATAACACTTAATAAAATACTGTTATCGTTCCCTATGTCCAAAAGATACTTGGAAATCTGGCATCTTATATACGGCGCCTGTCTACCTAATTCGAAAAATTATTTTTCTTATTTTATGCGCATTTATCTATTAAAGTTCCTTATAAAGAGCATGCTCATAATTTCTATCATGATTCAATCAGGTTTAAAATTAACAATGCCGAGTTATAAAATGTACGCATGGTTTTTGATTTTCGGTTGTCTCATAAATTTATATTGTAGATTATTGTTTAATCTCAAAATAAAACATTAATTTCCAGATATGGTATTCCTAATTTCCACTCCCCATATTTGCATCTCATATTACTCCATCAAATAAATAAACAGATTTTAGTCAAATTAAAATTAAAGCTCATTGGTTTTTAAATTTTTGACCGTTTTCAACCTTTCGATAAACTTTCCTTTTAAACATTTCCTAAAATCAAAATCATTAAAATATACCTACTTTGAGCAATTCCGAAATTTTACCTCTTAATTTTATAATAAATAAGTTTCAAGTGACCATTCGTCAACAAGTCTACGTTTTAACAAAAATTAATGGTCAAGTCGAATTTTCTTCATTAATGACTGTGTTCTTAATAAGTTCAGTGGAAAAGATCTTAAAACCCCAGAAATCATAGGTCATAATTTTGGTCCACTTTGAAGGTTAAAACAAATTATTAATTGTAGAGTTTATTAAATCCTTAAACGTGAAAGTTATGATATTTTTATATATTTTCACAAAACAAACAATTCATGAACCACTTATTTTTTCAGCCTTGTTTCCTCTTTTACAGGTTGCATCACCTTGAGCCCCAAAGCGTCAATCACCAATTAACAACTTTCCTTGTGAATATTTTCTCGGCCCTTTAAATATACTTTGTTAAATTTGCATAAATGCATTTATTCCACTGAAAATCCTCACTTAAAAACCATAAACTCGATACATTTCGGATATAATCTATCCGATTAGCTATAGAATTTTAGTATTAAATACCCACACCCCCATTAGCTTGTTCATGTGTATTTTTAATACGAAATACCCAATAAAATTATTAAAAAAAATGCTTCTGATTAGCCGCTTTTATTTTTTGTGGCAGAAAAGTTACTTTTCGCATCGATTCGTTGTTTTTGAATTTATGTCGGGATAATTAATATAGGGTTTCCCAGCAAATAACGTCACTTTCCCAAAAATTAACGTCATATTAAAAAAAATCAAATAAATAAATAATTGGAGTAAAAATTAAAAGCCGTAATATTATTATTTTGTAAACACTTTGAAATCAACCTCTAAAGTAATTTTTTAATGCCCTTAAATGACTGAGGAAGAGAATCACATTAACAATGAAAGAATTATAAGGAGAAGAAGGACTTTATCCACTGAACAAAACGAGCAATAACAGAATATTTAAATCATGGAATACAAATCTCAGAAATTTCTAGAAGATTATTAATTCCTCGAACAACTATATCTACATTTTCCAAAAGGTTTTTTGATGGGAGGGAAACAGTAAGACGAGGTCGCTCACAACAAACAAAGCTGAATGATCATCAAAAGGCCAGGCTTCTTCAGTTGGTTAATGATGATCCTACACGAACACTTGAAGCATTGAAAACAACCATTGAGCGGGAATTTAATATTCAAATAAGTAAAAGTTCGATTGATCGTTATTTAAACGATTTTCATTATTCTATAAAACAATTAACTCTTGTTCCAGAGAGCAGAAATTGTGAAAGAACCATTCAACATGAGATTTGAATATGCAAAAATTTTAGTAATTTGCATTTTAACGTGGAAGATGGTCGTTTTGTTTTATTGATGAAGTAGGTTTTAGTGTTGCAACTAGAACGAAAAGAGGCGAAGCTTAATAGGAGATCTGCACATTTACGAACACGTTCAATAAAATCAAGTAACATTTCGGTAATAGCTGCATGTAATAAATATGGGATGATAAATCATCATATTCAAGATAATTCTGTAACCGGTATTCAATTCAAAGAATATTTGCTGCAATGTAAAGAGGTATGTATTGAAAAGGAATTATCGAGCCGATTTTTATAATGGATAATGCCCGCATCCATCATTTTCGTGAATTACGTGAAATACAATTGGAAAATATATAATAATTAATTATCTTCCCCTATAGTCCCATGCTTAATCCAATTGAAAATGTATTTTCCAAGTGGAAAAATTACGTTATAAGGGAAAATGCACAGAATGAAAGCGAACTGAAAATATTATTCAAAATGGATTTAATATAATTACTTCTTCGGATTGTAGTGGTTATTTTCGAAAAATGCTTGGTTATATTGAGAGGTCCAAATCCCGTGAAATTATACTTGAATAGTTAAAAAATGATCTTTTATTAAATAAAAAAATTTTATCTATTTTAATTTATTTTTATAACAACAATTATTTATTTATTTGATTTTTTTAATATGACGTTAATTTTTGGGAAAGTGACGTTATTTGCTGGGAAACCCTATATTCTAATCGCCATTTTTATTTTAATTCGTCATTCATCGTAATATTAAATGTTTTGCATTTTTTTTATTCATTTCTCACAACATTCTTGTCCTTCAATAATTTCAAATATAGATAAGTACCGCTAATAATGTAAAATTATCAACTGTTCAATTTTTTATAATTAAATTGTTATTATTTCAAATAACTTAATTATTATTTTTGGTGCAGGATGACAATCGGGTGTGTGAAGGATAGTCCTTTATCCGATAGTTTTTCACCTAAATTTTCGCCAATTTTCTGCATCTTACCTTTAGAAACGATGGAAAGTTGAACCGTTTTGAGAAAGTAGCATCGAGCTAATATAAAGCATACGGTCTGAATTTACAACAAATGTAAAACTAAATATCATTTTGGTATAAAATATAATGAAAAATTTTATTATAGTTGAGATAAAGTTGTGAAAATATCTCCTGAATTTTATATTATTAACTTTTGAATAAAAATTCCATTTATATTGATTGAAAATGTGATTCAAGTGTAGAATAGAAGATTAGCGCTCTACTCCAATAATGAAGTTTGTTGAAACGAGTAAGGCGGTAATTACTGCGGCTCAAAATGTGTGAAAATATTCCTTGAAGAGATATTAGAAAATTGGCATTTAAATGAGCTTTAAACGACGAAAAATCGAAAATGTGGTTTTGAAAAGTTCAAAAGTTTCCAAAACCCAACGCTTGAAATTTCATAAAAATTTCTCAAGAAAAAGCTTAACTTATACGTTGCATAGATTTCGACACAAACCCAAAAGATGTACCGTTAATGTAAGAACAATTAAAAATTTGTTATTATGGATGATAACATATATACTTGAAAACGATGTGAATCTTACCACTTTTCAGAAATGATTAAAGCCCTTAAATTTACAAGGAAAATTAAAAGGCCTTAAACTGAAAAGGTAAACTGCGACAAGGTTAAAGTCGAAAGAGCCACGCGTGTAAATTTGTATCAGGGGCTTTCGATTTAACAAGATATACGAACATAGTTAATTTTGACAATAATCCCTATTAACATTATTTTATTAAGATCCAGGAATAGTCAAGAGTGAGAACAACCCAAAACTCCTTCAACTAGAATTCTAGAGCAATGAATATATGATACGTAAAAAATATTCGTCAAACATCGTTTTATCAGAATTAAAAATTATTGAAGAGTCGATGTTAAAATTTTAACTGACTTTGAAACAGATTATCAAGTATATTGTGAATGCAAGAAAGTTATACTTTTTTGATGAACATTTTTAGCTTCTATCATTTATTTGAGAATTTTAACTCTTCAATTTGAATCAATTTATTTACTAATTTGCAAGCCCTTCCTAAACTCATGTGTGGATGTTTTTTCAAAATTAGAAAACAGCCTAAAAATCGAATGAAGAATAATGTGAACTCTTGGTTGTTGACATAGGATAGAAACTGCTTGTTCGCGTATATCTCGAGAAACTTTGTCAAATCGAAGAGCGAATCATTCTTTAACGGATGGATTGAGAAAGGAGATATTTAAAGGGAACATTTTATTATATTCGCGAAACGATGCCACTGCCACTCAAAGCTAAAACATAAGAAAATCCTCAGATGTTTTTAATAGAGGAAGTTAGACTCTTTGGTTCAGTCTGATATCATTAATTCCAAAGTTATAATTAAAATGGTGCGCCTTGATGTCGAATATTCCACAAAACAATTTCGCTTTTTGCGCGTGCCAAATCTGGTGGAAATAACTTTTACCCATTTTAATTCGGAGTAATTGAGCTTTAATATATATATATAAATTATCAAAAAAGTTAATTGGCTCATTTATTTTAGAATTGAAACTCAAGTCATCTGATGGCCATTTTGTTTTAATATACTCAATTCATTCAAACTACTATGTTAAGAAGGTTATGCCTATTATACATATTATTTGACCAAATTTTCGTCACCTTGATTTTATCTATCATTTAAGATGATGTATAAGAATAATATATTAAATATACGCCAGTCAAAACGAACAACGTCTTATGTTAAACAACATTTAGTTATTTATATGGAAGAACATTATCGATTTAATTACTAAAAATATTTCCATGTTATTTATGACAAAAATGGCATGCTAAATAATTACACGTATTTATCTAACGCATCTATGACAGAATGTGAAATTTCTTTAAAAAACATTGAAAAATAACTAAAATAAATTAAAAAAAAACTTTGTAATTTTACCAAAGTAAACGTAAGACGAGTTAGATTTCATTTGAGCTTTACCTCACTTTTTCTAAATACATATTTCATCAAGTAAAAACAAAGATATCTAAAATCATTTTTTTAGCAACTAAATCGATATCTACTACGTTTATTTTAAATAGAAAATGTTAATTTCTTCAAGATAAGCAGATACTTATTTAAATATGTAGATTTCATACATGCGTCTAGTCTGGAAAAAATCCGCGCGAAATTTTGTACACGAACTCTGATATATCAATAAACTTCTATATCTTTTGTATTTGTTCATAGTATTCGGTTTTATAGTTTTCACTCAAGTATAGATTAATAATTTTATTTGACGCCTGCTCGATGATTAGATAGTTCTAACTCATTTTATTTGATTTTTAACACACTAGTTATGGATAAAACTATAAAGTATTCGACCAATCATTTTTAGGAGGTTGAGTAGTATTTTGACTTAAATAATATCTGTAAAAAACTTTATTGAATAAAAGCATGAGTAGTATGAATTAGAAATAACCATTTTTAAACTATTATAGGGTAAAAACTACTCTAGATAGAATAAAAACATTGTATATGACACACAGTAGAACAAATTAACATAGAGCTTCGATAATGAAAATATATAATCTTAACATATAATCACATTAACTTATGTTTGTAATTTATAACGTTGTTGTTAAAACTAATTAAAATGAATTTGAGATTTTCAATAATTTAAGTTATTATTCAAAACCACAAGCCTTTTTTGTTATCATTCCGAATATATTGAGTGATTATCATTCTATTTTGAACACACTTGTGACATACAATTAATTTTTTACCTTCTCAATTTTGAAATGCGAAAAATAAACTACATGGTAAAATTTTGTCATTGTGATCCTTTTGAATAAAAGATATGAGACAGAAATCATGCGATCAATGAATTGTTTAATTTAGCTAAACAGGTTTTTTATGATATAATTTTAAATAAGCTTAATATGACATTTACTATTTTTAAAATTTCTTGAAATTTGAAATATAACACCAAAAGCGGTTTTAATAACAAAAGCCATGAAATGAACCAAACCGTCAATTTTAAAAAACAATTTTTTGATGGTAATACGTAATTGATCAAATACACGTTGAAAAATTTCGACTTTTAAATCTGGATGAAAATGTCTTTTGATGAACTTAATTTCTTTAATGAAAGCACAAAACGTTCTTATTTGTTTATTAAAGGGTTACGCCGAAAAATATATCTTTATGCATGAGTTAAAATGAAGATTTCTTGCAGTTTCCTTCAATTATCAAGATATTTCGACAAGCTGCTAAATAAAAATATTCAAATGATGTAAAAATTCATGAAAATTCTTCTAAAATTAATACATTACAGTTCAATTTAAAAATTATGAACAGAATTTTCTTGCGTAAAACAAAACTTAAAACTGATTCATAGAAGTTTCTCTTATATGCGGTCAATAGCTATGACGTGCTATTCGTTGTGAGTTACCAACCCATCTGGTATTGAGAACATTATCAGCTCCTCTATAGTGTCATCGAAATTTTGGTTTATGGTTTGATTAATTTCTAACTAGATTATGATACCTATGCACTAATTTGTCTAATGAAGCGATATTTTCTCAAATTCTAATATTACATAGAAAATTCACATACCCATATCCTAAGACACTTTAAATATCGAAAATTACAAAGAAAAATTGTTAAAAATCATATTTGACGTTTTTCTTTTATCGATGAATATATGATCATCTTTTGACATTTTACCGTGAATTAGTAAATTAAATAAAACACCACATATCGATCACATCTAAATGTGAATGTGCACAATTTTCATAGCTTTCGGAGTATTTTAGTCATAAATATTAAAATAATTCTCCATTTTTATGTCACTCTCAAACCTAAGTTATTTTTTTAACTTCTTAAACGTGTTTAGCAAAATATTACAAATAATCAGCATTTAAAGTTTCCCAGAAATTATTTGACTTGCTATTTCATTAAATTAAAGGCGAAAATCTAATCATCTTAATTTTAAAATTTTGAGAGTAATATTTAAATTTAATTGCACGACTGTGCTACTTAATCCTTAGGGGTTTGATCGAAAGCGAAAAATTTACACTATTTGATCTCCAAACCAAGAGCGATAGTTCTTCTTGTTGATGATTCCATTTTGACCTTGAACTATTGACCTAAGATTTTACAATTTAGTCTTTAAAATATTTAAGTAAATACAAATTCTTAGGTTTTTTGAAAATTAGTTAAATTTCTGAAACATACTAAATTTTTGTATAAATATTTCGATGAAATACAGTTTGTATTTGTTCGGTAACAATCGTTTTTACGGTGATACTTTTCCATCGTTTTTTATCAATAAACCAAGGAAATTTATTTGTAATAAAACTAATAATGTCATTAAAAATTGTAAATGCTTAAATATCATGACATTCGTACGTCAAATGATTCTCATTTATTTGAAAATTTTTAATTTTACGTAGTTAGATTTGTTGCCAGCGGTATTAAAATTAACCATGATACCTAAAGACGACATTCCTCTTTTTCTAACTCGTAAATAATAATTTTCTGAGTTAAAATTCATTTTCAAGTGTTTCTTTCAAAATCGAATAAGTTAGGATGAGTGTATACTTAAAAATTTACCTGATTATTACAGCATATATATTAAATTTATAAGCTCATAAATACTAAACTCCCATTGTTTAGCTCATAAAAGACAAATTAGCTACGCAGAACCATGTCGTTATAAAGAGCTATGTAAATTCACATATAATATGCATTTAATACATAGTGAATAATTTACCCCATCTTTCAGATTATCCAAAACTATAAAATTTTGCACTTTCTTGAAAATGAAAAATTAACTGTTAACCTGATTTCAAATAATGGTGAAGAGTAACGATATACCGCGAGTTCTGGTGTGATAAAATATGACTTATATTTTTGTGTTAAGATCCTAAAATTACAAGCAAAACGTAAACTATTTGCTTTTTCAAATATTAAAAGAACATTTTGGCATTTCAAACAATAATTGATTCAAGGTAGTGGAATAATTAGGACCTGACGGTTTTAAAGCTTTGATGTGATTTATTTATCCTACAATCATAGATCTAATAATTAAATTTATAAATGCTTTAAGAATTATAAAAAGTAAAACTACATTTTAATCTTAACTTATTCGAATTTTTCTAACAGCCAAAATTATAATTTTCAACAGGTTAAATGTCTTATACGCATATGTGCAAGACAAGTTTTTTAAGCAAATATTTCGTTCCATGCAGATAAATTTTAACTTACATACTTAAAATTAATACGGGCAATTTGTTTGAATTTGCTGGACGTGGAAAATGAAGTTTTTAAATAGCATTAATTTTAATATGAACCTTGTTTCGAAGTGTTTAATTATCGAGTAGAAGATTACTTTGAGGTCTATTATTTTGAAAATAGCCGACATCAAAGAAACATGTAACCTTACGAGAATGCGCAAATTATTTAAAGAATGAACAGGCTTCAATGTAGTGAATGTTCAAAAAATCAAATAAAAATGAAAATTATTAAACTATCAATATGAAACATTTGATCTATCCAGATTAAATCATGAATGTTTTTGACAAAAATTGAAAAAGGCAGAAAATTGTAATTGTGTTATGGATTCACAGGTCTTAATTGTACTTGCCGAAATTCTTATAGTTGAATTTTTAATTAGATTGATAACATTCATCTTGCATGGGAAAGTTGATGAAAGTAAGAAATAGAAAATTCTGAATACGCATGTCATTCAGTGAAAGTTAGTTGGTGGGTTTATGGCACTAAAGGGAATAGCTCTAGGAGTTTTAATCGCGCATGATCGATAAATACAAAACGTTAAACGAAAAATTAGACAGGTATGCTAAGACTGATTACGGGTGTTCATAACTATCAGGGATTTCTCTAAGACATACTTTCCTTCCTAAATAATCAAGGCTGTCACCTTGTACTGCTGGTCAGGGTGTTCAGCAAACTCCTAACAGTTAAAAACACCATTACATAGACCCATCCGAGCCTTTGACGGCATATTAGGCAGAATATATCACAGACGAGATGTTCCCCAGTCATCTGAAATTATGACGGCTACATACCATGTGCCTATGACATCTGACTCCCTTTGATGATGTTTGAACTAAAAATCAGGGCTTTACCTACACTTCCTTCACCAGGTAAGCAGTCCCCGTTTGCCCAGTGAATTTCTATGACAAATATCGACCTACGGTAGAGATAATCTGTTCAGTAGACGAAAGTGGGCATTGGCATGAAGCACAAAGCACAATCCGGTTACCCTCTAAAGTTCGGACGCCTGGGATGCCAGGAGACTGGTAGAAGTTATTGTAAGCGTTCATCAAAGTGTGAGACTTTGCTGGCCAACGGTCATTATCGCTTTAAGTCTATTACGCAGTAACCTATACACGGAGTGCAATCGTCGGTTTTAAATTATAATCTAATTTTAGCTACTATCTAAATAAGGTGTTTATGGTATCATCTCTTTCAATTTTAAGATTAAAATAAACAAGAATATGCCTGAAGAATTTTAAGACTCAATTATATAAATTAGTGGAATTAGGCTGTTGATAGGTTATTAGAACCGCAACCTCGGCGTTTTCGCGTCTGGAAACTATTTCGACATTTGTGAATAGCTTTTAACTGATAAGTGGCAACAGTAAACACGCAAGCGTTCATACTTTATCTACCAAAATAGGGTTAGTTTAATTTCTTGCTCTGACTACTGCGTAGAAATCGACGCCGCTGTTTTATCGACCTCAATAGGTTTAACATGCGCACGAAGTCAAACTGATCTATGCTGTCATATAATATTGTTATTTTAGCCATTTTTAATGAAAATAACTCAATAATAACTTATATTTAAATCATGAAATTATCAAAACGCTTTTGTCTATAAAACTAATCAATCCATTTTGGTAAAAATTATTCCTTTTTAATTTTATAACTGATGATGTTATTACTGGTTGTTTAATTTTTGTTTGACACGCGCGGATCCAATAATAGGTCTTTAATTTTGATTATCTTATTTATCTGTTTAATTTATGCGAATATTTTGTAAGTTTATTTTATTAATTCAAACAAAATTTAATCAATAAATCGATGGCTGTAAATAAAATAATTATCATGAAAATGCGTCGTTGCTATTGTTGAATCCCACGAAAAAGAAATTCAATAAAAGCGGTTAACCAGAAAGTGCGTGCTTAAAAACTGATATATGATACAATCACGACTATTAAAGAGTCATTTCTCATGTATCAATCCGTAAAGAATTATTGATAGGGCCTACTATACGCAGGATCACTTTCAGAGTTGAAAAATCAAAAATAACCTTTCGCAAATGAAAATCTTCAAAATCGATGGAAATTCAATTTTTTGATTTATCATTTGTATCGTAAAAATTAGCATAATTCAAAAGGAAAATTTCGCATTGTATCACAAACTAAACACCATTTGAGATGTTAAAAAAGATTTTACACGATTTAAAAAAAAAGATAAATCTACACATACAATAACGACTGAAACCGTGCTTGTTAAACTTTAAGCTAAATTTTGTGAAAGATGAGAACGAAATATTTCTTGATCTCTTTGAAGGAAGCTAAATGCATAGAACGTGGTTTAATCAAGCAAAAAAATACGAAAATATGATTATCTACAATACTTGTCAGACTTCATACGCGTCCGACGATCCAGCATTTCTTCGCACATGTTTCCAGCATCTCGTGCTTTTTGAAGTAATGACGTCGGTTCTTTAGTTACGCAAATTCGCTGATTGGAGAAGCTTTGAAACCTTTTTACAGTGTTGAGCTCGGCAATAGACGGATCGTCAAGTTCTGTGTCTTTTAACTGTTTTTTCAGCCTATATGACATAAAAAAATACTTGTATGATCGGTTAGTTCGCATAGTGAAGATTTCGTTCTCGCCATTTGCTACTGGACTGGTTGCCGACAATATCCCATGAGAATATGACAAAAAGAATTTAAACTGTCCCTGGAAAGCAACTTTTCCATCCTGAATAATGAGGTCGAACGATTCTGAGTGGACTTCTAGCCTCCGACCGAGAGTAAACTTGTCCCTTAGCGTTTGCCGAAATGTACCGATCTGTGATAAAAAATCGCTTACCATAACACGTTTTGATACCATATGTACCATCCGTGGTTTTCGAAAGAGTGAAAATCTCTTCGTTTATGGGCCCGGTGTCCTCCTCATCATGCTGTTGACCGAGAGAAATATCCCCATTTTCTAAACAGATCAAATATGCTCCAGTGTTGTGTTGTATACATATTTTTCCTACTTTAAATTGAATATCTACCACTAACAGCGTTATCGTAAGTGTCAATAATCCACCAACCACCATGTTTTTTAGATTCATCTATTAGTTCTTTAGGAATTAGATAAATTTCTTTTTCCCTAACTAGTTTTCTTTTCGCCTCTGAACGTTTTTGTTTCTCTGACTTGTTGATTCCTTTAAAAGACAGCGGTTTAGTTTTTGCTTTGGAATACTCTGCCATTTTTAAACGCAAATGCGCAGTTTAAGATAATTAAATATAATGTTTTATTCTCCGAATTTCAATATTCTTTCATTGTTCGTGGAAATTAAAAAAAAATTCATTTAACTTTCTCTCATAAGTAATTATTAAGTCGTTATTTGCAAAAACTATAAATTTAAAAATGCATAGAGGAGGGGCATTTTATAATCTTATTTTTTCTTATCTTTCTATGAATTTTATTTTATAAATTTTAAATTTATATTTTTTAATTATCGACTACTCAAAATGAGAAATTCCGTGCTAATACATTTGTCATATGAATCCCTAATAAATTAGTAATCATCATCTACTACGACTGCGAATTTAAAATGTCAACAAATATCTTACACCTAATTTGGAATCATCTCTTATAACGTCTTTATCCTAGATTTTTTGAAAATTGTTGCGTTAAATATCGTTTATACCGATTAAGCAAAAATAGTTATATATGGTGGTATTGTTAACCAACCAGTAAAATCTACAAATTAAAAATTATCTTTGCTGAAAGGGATTTCATTTTATGCTATTTGAAATGTCTTGAATCATTTTTGTGAGCTACATCTGATTATTCATCTTAATAAACTTCAAAATACCTTTAATGGTATAAAAACACAATATCAAAGCTAGTAGCACAAATAAACAAATACCGATAAGTTGCAACACCCTTGCTTTATGTTTTTATGGATAAAAAACATATATGCTATTTTAAAATAAGGATTAAACTTATTTTCATTGCGCCTAATTAAAAGTAATTTATAAAGGCATCAGAGTAACATAAATAAACCATAGGAACTTATTTGAGATAAAATCTTGTGTTCAATATATCCAAGCGCTTAAATAATTGTATAAAAAATTAAATGTTCGACTTCTGTGGACATCAACCTGTTTATTAAGCGTCTGCGCTATTCCATACATTAACTATTAATGTCTCATGAGATATTTGTACAAATAATTTGAAACAGACATAAATTTGCATGAAATATTTCCTTAAGTTTGAGGGATTGATGACGAAATGAATATATAGGTGAGAGATTTTAGAAAATGTCTCGCCGCTTAGAGAATGCGTGTAAAATTATGTTTTCCACATTTCTGAGGATTCGTTCAAAAACTATTTAGTTTTAATTCAATAAAAAAGGGTGGTCCAATATGGCAATGAGAGGCTTAGGTGTATATAAGACGGCAGCGTTTACTGGATCAGGATATCGGTTGTTTAGATGAATCGATTTCTTTGTAATACGAGGGATCTGCAAACTAAGTAGAGTTAGATCTGCGCGGGCGCGATATTTTTTATCGTTTTTATTTAACTTTCACATCCTATTTTTATTGAAAAGCGAAAGAAAAAACATAGCATAATACCGTGTATGGAGTTTCTTAGTAAAACAGGATGGCATTGCAAAATTTAAAGAGTGCCACAACAAGCAAATAACAAATGGTACTCATACATGTATTCTCAAAATAAATTCACCCAAAGAAATTCTTAATGTAAGTTTCGTCAGAAAGATACACAGCGATTTATTCATGAGAAAGTGATCTTGCGTAACTTAAATTCGAATCAGATTTATCAAAAAATATAGCAGAATTATTTATGAAATTCAAATCAAAGCCAAGGTTTATAATTAAGCCTGAAAAAAACAAAATTTATCAAAGTCTCACAAACATAGAATCACCTATTAATGAACCAAAACCCCCTTTAAATTCGTGATAATTTATTTGAAGAAAATTAAATGTTGAAATGCACCAAGGATATCTTTATATGGAACGTCCATTAATCATTTTCTAGCATGCGCAACACTGCATACACTTTTTGATTGTCTTAGTTCAACTTTCTCATCAATTATAACAATAAGCGACGGCGATGGCTTTTGGCGATTGAAATAAGCTACACTTTCCTTTGTTATATGCATTAATTATCAGAAAAAATGAGAAAATTTATTGCACTTCGTTATAAAATAGTTGTTTTATAAGTATAAATTGATGCCGTGCGTTATAGCATGAGATTTTTGACCTGCTTTCATTTCATGAAATAAAATTTTCTATCATTTAAATTACATGTATGATACTTTCATTTTAAACAGTTCGGTCTTATGTAGACAGAAATTTCATGTCAATGACAATTATAAGACGATAGTCGTAGCATTTTGAGACATGTAAATTTATAGAAATTAACTTAAATGAAGACTTAATTAGATTTATTCAAAAAACGAAAAAGTTTGATCCAAACAATAAAAAGTAACGTACTTATTTCACAAAAACATGCATGCGATTTGATACCTTAAATTGTAGATAATCTGTAATTACTATCAATTGGCTGACTGGTCCAATACAAAGATAATGTTAAAGCTACAATATACTATTTAAGAAGAATCTTGTGATGCATAAAAAAATTTTGCTCGTTCCATTAAGGTTTGTAAATCTGAACTTTCGTTCGATGAACAAAACTGGAAAACGAGAATCCAAAACATTAAGAGTTTGTTTTAACCTCGGTTATCATAATAATATTTACTTTCTGATCTTATAATAACTTATATACGCTGAATAAAAATCTTATTTTATATTGTAGAGCGTGCGCGGTTTGATTTTCTCACTTAAGACTTTTCCCGGTTTTTCTCTGATTGAAAATTAAGTAATGGGCTGCACCTTGAAAGGAAGTTGAGATATTTCGTTTCAGATATCTGCCGAAAACAAGAAACTGATCAGTTTCTAACTATAGAGGTTTAAAATAGAGTTTACAAGGTTTATCTTTTTATTATTAACAGACGAAAAAATTAGATGACAAAGATGCAACATTATTTTTCATTTAGTATCCACCTGAAACTGTTTTTGCAGCCTATTCTAATTTGGACAAATATTGTTTGAAACTCATATTAAGTACGTAAAATATAGCGTTTATATTTTTATAAATAAAAGAAAAATACTTGGTTAAAAATAAACTGATAAAAATAAATCCTTAACCTCATAAACGGAAGTGTGCTTCAAGACGATCTAGAGGAGTAGAACTCTTCGCATTTTATATTTATTTTTAATTGTGAATAAAAACATAATTATTCAAACGTGATTCCATCTAACAGTGTGGCGTACTAATATTGATACATAATTTAAGATTTATGAACAAAATTTATCACTGTTTTCTGATTTTACGCGTGAACTTTCAAGTATTTTTGTTTTTATGAAAAAACAAAATATCGCGCATATGTGAACAAATTATAAAAATATGAATTTTCAAATCAAAACCAGTCAAAAAATAAAAACAATTCTATTTTGATTAAAATTGTAATACAAATATATCATCAAACAGCTATTTAGTGAGAAATTTTTGATATTTTAATTTAATATGAATCAGCAGTAATGGAAAATGAAACACCAGGACGAGATCTAGAGTCGACAAAACGTGTTACGAAACACCCGACTGAGATTTTAATGGACAGCAATAATTGAGTTCAAACCTGATCATGTTTGAAATATTTGCAACAATACCACAACCAATTGAACAATTGAGAGCTGAAAAATCGCAATTCACGAATTTCTGAATCAATTCTGATAGATAGCTTTGAAATACCATTTTTGCGAGTGGTTATTATTCCTGAGTTTACAAAGGTGTGCATTCTAAAAATCTTAGAAAAATCATGGCTCGTGAAAGGTAAGGGGAAATTAAGATAGGTTCCACATGTCAGATAAAAATCTCCACCGAGGTAACAATTACGTTTTGATGAGCTCACTGAATTGTGAGGAAAGCCTCGTAAAGTATTATGACCTCCAATGAAGAATCTATCAATAATATTCGTTTTAGATGTTGGGTTAAAATTGGTTATAGACCCCAAATTGAAGACGGTTGAAAAAGTCTTTGTTGAATTTCCTCATACCAAATCTTTGAAGTATGGCAATGACCAATTCTTTTGAAAATAAAATGTATTTTTGATATAGTTTGCATCACTCATAAACCCACTTATTTCGTTGTACATTCTGAATAGATATCCACAACTAGGAAAGATGTTTCGATCGCGTGTGTCGCGAGTATAAACGTGCTGAAATATGAGGATTTTAAATTACCGTGAGACTATTCTTGAACGAATTTCCGCATTGGTTACGAATAGCACGAGGAATTAGTCGATCCTTAACTTCGCATTGCCTCCAACTCCAAAGATGGCCAAAAACGTGAGACCCGAAGGGAGATTTAAGCTTTATATCATTAACTTTGTTACTGAGATCGATTGATGCAAGTGTGTGCTTTTCTCATGAATACCGTTTTGATTGTGAACATTTTTATCGTTGACGAAAGAAAACGACAACCTAGGTCACATAGTTATCTACAAACCTTTTCTCTGGGTCTGAAATAAGCGGAATGCTATACGAAAGCTATTAGTAGTTAAAAAATGCTTAAAATTTAATTTATTGGTGAAGTTTTCACAGAAGAACCATGGGAATGCAGAATGGATGAAAGAACGGAAATGGGGAAATTTAAATAAAGAAATTACGCGTATTAATACATAACTGCACAAAATGCTGTTTATAAGTAACATAAAAATTGAATAGTAATTTGAATTTGGGAATAAAATCTGTAAAGATATACGTTTTCAGGATTTTTAACTTCATGAAATTAGTATGATTTGAATGTGAAAACTATTTGGTTTGAACAGATATAAAAAGAGAATTATTTTGGTACTGTCAAGATAAAAAATTTATCATTCGAATGATATCCATCAGGTATTTCATACAAGGATGGTGATATAATCGAACGAGTTATACTTAGACATTATGTAAAAATTTATCGATTAATTTTAAATGAAACATGCAAATTGGAAAATGATTTATGTTTCATCAAATTAAATTTACCCATAATAAATTGATAATAAATATTTTCGGCATGAAAATATTTTGGTAATTGTTGGGCGACTATATAAACGTGTTCCGAAAAATTTAACAGATTTTTATCAAAAAGCAAAACGAGAATCATTTAGACATAAAATAGTCTCTTGGTCTGAATATAAGCTCTAAGTTAATTTTGATTCATCAATAAATTGAATGATAACTTTATTTGTTGCAAAGTTAGCGAAAACCAAAAAAACTTAAGGGATTATTAAAATATTACATTCAGATAGATATAGTAACCTGAACACACGTCCACTCCATCTAGGGGAATAGAAAGTATTTCTGTTGAATTTTGGAATGACAAAAAGATCGTAGGATAATTTAACGAAGTTTTAAATTTAAATTCAGATTTTTTAAACATAACAGAAGATAACTCAAATATTCAGTGAAAACAAAATTTTTATACTTCGAAAGAAAGTTTTAAATATATTCATGCACCTTAACAAATATAAAAACATGCGTTAATTCTATTAAACATATTTGTCACCACGGTTTGATGTTGTGCATTGTAATTTGAATTTTAACAAAAATCGAATCAGTTAAAAATTTCAAAAATATTTTATCATAAATATAAAATCAACGTTGTTTGATATAATATAAAAAATAGTCGTAGAGAGTAGATTTAAGTGTAGTAACACAATATGATGGGTAATGAAAGAGCTTAAAACGATAGAAGCTGTATTAGAAATGTAGCATTAACCGACTTTAAAAAAATACACTACACTCGACACTTTTACTCTTTATCAGTGATGGAATAAAACGACAAAACGAAATTCATATGAATGAAGTTTTTTTGATTTTTTATGTGGAAAAATAAACATATGCCAGGTATTATTTTAGAATTAAATGACAAAAATTTAAAATTCTCCATCAATGAACATAAAAAAACATCAAAATGAAAATTCTTCTCTATTTGAGTTGAGAGATTTAAGGTTCATTGACGAATGGTGTCTTCATTCTTTAAAAATCGATTTTGTGGAGACAAAAAAGAAATAAATACCGTCGTTGCTAAGTTTGAAGTTCCTCTGAATTGAAAATCTAGCTGAAGCTGCTTTGCGCAACCATCGATGTTGTTAAGGTTGGCCGAACAACTCTTAGATTAAGTATTATAAATACTAGAGATGGTTCCCCATTCGAGTCAATCTCCGTTTTCAACGAAATTCCCTTTCTTTTACGTTCTTTCAGACAAACTACCAAGTTAATCAAAAAAGCCTGAGTTTCGTGATTTTTTCCTATTTTAGAATAACTTATACCAACAACGTTGAACGAGTAGTTAATGTCGTCATAAATTTGAAGGCTGTTAAGCTTTACAGTTATTTTGAAAGCATTTTGAGTAACTTGTTACATTCAGGTTAGTACCTCGTCTGAGGTTTTGCATTTTGGGACATCGTCAAAATGCCGAACAAATACATATTCCTGAGTGTGTTTTGTTCCTTCGAATATGATCTCGTTTAGCTCTATCTATCTATTAGTAAGTGAAAATATCTTGTGCATCACTTCCGAGTCAGTCATTCTAAGAGAAACGCATGCGGAATCAATCATGCAGCTATTTAAAATCTAATCCCTTTAAAACTTTATAAATCTAGCATTGAATTAATACTTGTTCAAAAAAAATAAAGCTTCTAAATGTATACTGTTATTAATAAACTAAATGCATTCACAAAGATTTCGCATATCTTATCAGAGATTTAGAAAATTTTCATTAAGATTTATGAATTAAGAAAAGAATCCAAAGATTAAAAATGAGTCAATGTATGGATTATATAGAGCCAATAACAACACAATAGTTTTTGCGCAGTCTCCTTAACAAGCGTGATAAAATTCGCTTTAAAACGCAAGGTGCACTTTAAAAAGTAAAATATTGAAAGGTATATATTTTATACTTTATTTATACAAAACTCCTGTTGTTGTAACATAAAGTACTATCATATCTTTTTAATTTCATACTTTTGCATATCGTTAGATTTTGCGCCTATAAATTGTATAAATTTCAATAAATTGTTTTATCAGATTAAATGTTCTGCTCCACGTTTTGTTTTGTCTATTTCGCGGTTATCCAAGCTGATATAGAGAGTGCATCACGTATTGAGAAAACTTGTTCACCTTGAAAAATTTAGAGTGAAAATTATCAAATCGTGGAAGAATTGTTAAGAAAACTTAAATTCAACATAAACAACACCATACATTCTCCACCTAATATTCCTACTTTTTCAATTAGACACTTATGATAAAAGATACGAGCATAATATTATAACTTGGAACATTTCTAAATCATGTTTATAATTTCCTGAATGAATATTTAAAGGTATGACAACGAATAATTTGTAGCATAGCTAATTTATCGAAAATTCATCAAAAAGTCATAAAATTAGATTAAATTATTCAAGATAATACTTCTTTCAACAATAACCACCATATTAGAATATCTATTCTAATATTGTTTAAATATAAAAAATGTTAAATGGAAAAAAGAATGGTTGATAAATTTTTTTATGAAAATATATATTGCTTTAATAACATGAGATAATTCGTTGAGCCATTACGTTGAATATTCGAACAAAACTTCCACGCATGAGTGTAAAATATTTTACTAAACAAAATTCCTACATATAAAATGATCAAAATTCTTTTTTATATTTAGTTTTAAAACTACAGTCAATTTTTGACAAATTTGAAATTTCTACATTTTTTTTCACGGATCTAAAGAGGTGGTCGTGCATAATCTATTATCGAATTGTTGTTGTAGCTTGATTCAACTTTTTATTTTACATTGAAATTTTTATGTTTAATATCCTAAAGTGATATTTTAATCTATAAATGGTTTTAGAAATTATACTATAAGATACAGAAGGTTAAAATTCATTTACTTTATAGATAAATTCAGAATTTGTTTAATGTATTTATTCAAATTTCAATTTACAGGGATTTTATAAAATATTTACGCGGCCATAATTAACTTACGATTATCCTTAGAACCGCAACCATAGATTATAACTTTAAGTCAGCGCAGCGCATCGATGGTTTTTCCAGAAACGACAAATTATTAAAAATAAATATCAGTGCAAATTATTGCCGAAATAAGCATATTTTATTTTTTGAATAATGTATTCGGTACAAGATACTTTTAATGTGATAATAGACTCAGTTATAATTAAATATTTTCCTTGAAAATTGAAAAATAAAACTAAGTTCCAACACGTATCAATATGCTAAGATTCTTTTTTTATTTAAAGTGTAATCCGCACAGTTATTTTTTGTGATAATACAGCCGCGAGTTTTCTTCACGAGAAAAATAATGGCAATCCCACACCAAAACGCCGCACGAACGAAAAAAAGAGTTATAAACGATCACAGTTAATTTTGTGTTTCTGGTGGTTAATTACTGCGCAGTAATTAATTCTAAAAAATGAAAAGATGTTCAATTCGAGCGAGAAACGTCGTTGAAAGGAACACTCGAATGTAATTTTCAACAATCTGAAAATACAAATTACTTTTTTAACTTTAATCTTTATCATTACTTAGAGTGCCTTCTCACACAGATAAGTTGTGCTGTTGGGTAGTTATAAGTTGACGGCTTTGCTACATTTCAATATTTATTTCTCCTCAATGTTGACCAGTTAAATCATTTAATACATTTCCAAGAGCTTCATTCGCAGTGAGCTGCTAATTAGAAAATCACTTGGTTGTTGATTTCCTTCTAGGTGAGGACCACAACTTCATTCTGTAAATGAAATGAATTTGTTTTTCAAATTTTGAATAAAACGGCCAAACTTTGAAAATATTTTCTTCAACAAATACAATAGAATAAACGTGAATTGCGCAAGGAAACCGTTACTGGATTTTTGCCACAATTTAATGTAACCGCATTTTACTTTTCCCATAAAATTCCCAGATTTTAATTTTAGCAAATATTAAATTGTAAATTTTTCTGTTTTCATCAGTTGAGATTGTTTAATGCTTTAAAAATGTCGGCAAGATGTACAGGATTGCTGATCCAATTTCGGTTGCTCAGGAATTTGTCTTGTTTTATTCTCTGATAAAAAAAATAAATCAGATCATAATTAAAAACCTCATCCCCGGAAATAGTCTCATTTTTGGATAACAAACTGACATTAGTAGATATCAACATTAAATCAGAACGCGCTTTTACGTAGCTGCAGAAAATCCTTTAAAATCGACATCTGCCTTTGATTAGTAGAACATAGATAAAGTAAAAAATTTTTATCACATAAGTCAAAACTCTTTTAGGTTCGACACCAATTTTCTTACTTTAATATAACTATATTGAAAATAAATATATCATAAAATTTCGTATGTTGTCGTGAGATACTTTTTCAAACAGCATTGTAACTGTTGAACAAAGTGATATGTCAGATTCGTCCTAAATTTTTGACTTTATCATTTAACACGTAAATATCTAATTTTGGCAATTTAATAGCTCTTTGATGTTAAGAATCAGATGAGTACAGAAAAGCGGACGTTTTGGTGGTTTTCTGAAGATTATGCATCTTTCGAATCTCTCCTTCAGAACGATGAATTCTAAACATCGAAATTAAAAAAAAACTTCATTTCTAAATCTCCATTCATCGAAACAATTAGTTTTTGCATCTGTCATATTTGATAACACAGTATTTGTACCTGAAATAGAGGTAAAGAATTCTTGAAAACACCATCTCATACTCTACGCATGATCAGAGGAAGTCTACTGTCGAAAGGATCGAAGATGCTTTGATTCTTCAAAAACTCGTCTCATGCTTACCCCTAAATAGTCATATGCACCATTCGAACATTCCCAGATTTAACTCTTGAAGACACGATTTATAAAGCTCATAAACTTAAGATGGATGATGAAAACATAAGACTGATAGCAGAACTGGGATCCTCCTATAAAAGGGAAAAACCTAACCACGGTTTACAGAGCATGAAGAAATCTGAGCTACTTTTGAAAATTAAAATCACTTTTGGGCTTCAGATCCTGGATAGCTACGTTATAAGAAAAGCGGTTTGAGAGTGCACCTATCTGAAGACTGTAAAGGAACAGCCAGTTGCCATGAATGCCAATCATGGGAATATATCGCTTTTATTTACCCGAGAAACAATTAACAATGATATGCTTTGTATAAAAGTAATATTTACGCTCGTCGTTTCATCTTTAGTGCAGCTTCGGCAACAATCTATTTAAATTTACCATATAATTTAATGGACTAAAGAAAGTTAAATTGCACAACCGGTATCTGGTGAAGTGTTAATTTGATCTGCAGAATTCATATAGACTAGGAATTGATAAAATAAATAAATAACAACATTGTGTTGATTGAACCTCCATAGGTATGACTGACGAAGTATCTCTAAAAATAAGGATTACAGATTTAATATAAGATGGAAATTTATTTTTGTTGTTAACTTCTCCTTTAACGCAATCATTGGTAGGCACATGATTTCATAAAGGGCAAAAATAAAATTTGTCTTTGAGCCATCTTAGGCTTCCATTCAACCACTGTTCAAATCTGGGCGATTGATTCATCGTAATTAAACCATTTAATTTTGAATTTAAAAGCATCTTTGCAACGTCCGATGAAGATTTTGGGAGAACAAACACTGTTGACATTTTTCTAATTTAAACGATGAGAAAAAAATTATCACAAAGCCATTCCGAGCCTCGATTCATCGGTATGGGAAAATAAACAGGCAGATTGATTTTATGATCATATACCTAAAACCATTTGACCAAGTGAAGGCCACCGTTTCGCTTCATCAGAGGATGCTATAAAAATGTTAGGTTGATTCAGATTCTGGTGGATTTACAAACATTAATGACCAATACTCTTTGCCATAGATAGACATTTATTGATCGATTGCATTTGCCTTTATATCTCAACTATAGAATTGAAAAGTGGTTAATTGCAGGTCGAAATGAGCCCTTAAATAAGAAAATATAGTCTTCTCCCTTGACCGAGGTCTTGGGTTGTACAAATTTAATGTCATACTCAAGGGGGATGTGCAACGCCATGGAAACCTTTAATTGAGATATGGATGTTGTTTTATAGCGTATCGCCTCTGCCTTGACATATTTTGAAGATATAATTTTATTTTCAACGGACAAAATGACACATATATCAATCATTAGAAAGTGTTCACCGACTTCATGAACATGGATTTAAAGTGAAATAAGACAAATTCCACTGCTGCGAACAATAAATTAATCACCCAGGTTTATTGGTTTATTAAAAAACGTTAAAAAATACCTGATGAATTAACAAAAGATCATCGATTGAAGGAGCACAAAGAATAAGAATGATAGATCGGTTTTTAGTAACTCAACAATTTTAGCATGCTTTTATCCTAGCTGTCAGGGAATTAAGAACCAATTTATATGTAGTTAAGAGACGGCGAATGGTAGAGTTGGAACGAAAGCAGCCAGTTTTCGTTTGGTATTCTGTAAAAATATTAAACTGGCTTCCGATCACTCTGATTTTCTTGCCCAATCCATACCCTTATCCATCATATGATGATTTAGACAGGACGGTTGGTGATGTTTTGGATCAATTTATTGATGACAAGTAAAATATTAATTTGTTTTGCAGGTAAGCTTCTGATATAAATACAACGTATGTACTCTTCAACAGATAAGCGGTGGTGTGCGATTCTCATGAGATAAAGAAAATTCTGTACCTATTTATAAGCTAAAAATCTCTTGATCAAAAATTATCACAATATTCTGTTTAGTCTGTACAACACTAAAGATCCTACTTTTAGGGGATCGACGTCCCTTAAGGAAATATAAGAATTTGATAACTGTATTAAATATATTACAGGCACTCATACAACCCTACAATCATCGTCACGATAAATTGTTACTTTTAAACTTATTTTAGTAGTAGTCACTATTAGGGAATAAAAAGACGAAATACTTAGTTATCTACGAAAGTGTAGAACTATGTCACGCAAAATTTTTTCAGTAAAAATTGTTAAGAATAACTAAATGAGAGGCGTTAGTGTTGTCAATTTATTCCTCGTCAGTGATGCTCTTAAAGAAAATCAGACAACAATGACAGGTTTTTTTATGGGTATAAGTGTACCATTTGACATCACAGTAAACCTAAATTATTCTTGAATGAGGATTTTAAAATCAAATAATACTATTGTAATGTTAGCTCATGGTTTATTGTAAATTCAAAAAATTATACCCTTACAAGCTAAAAATATTCTTATCGATCCAACGAGGCCGTCTGGATTCTAGGGGTTGATATCACTGGATCCTGAATAAAATAATTCAAAGAATCGTATATTTTTATATTAAAGAAGGTTTGACAAAATGGGTGAAGATAGCCTTATCTTTTGAGCGTAAAATTGGAGTATTTCTCGAATAACTGTTAAAACTAGTGTTTACTTGTTATGGCGTTCTAACTCGACATCGTTCGTAAAATGTTCGAGAAAATTTCAAATCAGCATTAACGAGACACTCCATCTCTATGATCTATGAGGATAAAAATTCATAATATTGCGTATCAGCAAAGAGAAATTGACGTTGATCGATGCATCAAAACTCTCATTGAGCTGCGTAGGTACGAGTAAAACGCTAACCTGATGGCTGGAGATCTACATTGGTGAAGCCCACTTAGTATTTGAGTCATGAAGAACAACAAAGCTAGAAACTTTCCTAACTTTATTTGTTTCAGAAGATAACTTAAAGTTTTAGAAGAATTTAAGATTCATTGAAAAACAAGTTTGAACAACTGCAATTATGCTTTTTATTTAATAATCATTGAGGAAATCATGTCAGAAAAATTCTCAGTACAAATATAAATGCAATATTTTCCAGAAATAGATTTTAACACAATGATAAATTTTAAGTCTTGAAATTATAAATGAAAGGCAACAAAGTTTTTTCAAACAAAAAAATAAACATCCATGGCCAAATTATGACGGTACCTATCAAGGTAAACACGTTAACAATCCTGCCTAAACTCTCGATTATAAGCTAGAATATAATCCGCAAAAGTTCCTTTTTATAGAATCTTTAAATTTGTAAAGATTAATTTCGAAAACTCCTAAAAGTCTTCAAGAAAAGGATGTCAACCAATTTTAGAAGACCCTCTCAGAGATATTATTCAAAGGAAGGACTCGTGATGTAACATATAAACGACCAGTAAAATTTCAGTTATTGAAAAATTACTTTTATATGAGTGTTTCTGAATTCAGTTCACTTTATAAATATATCGGAAAATAAAGTATTATCATATATATCTCTATAATATAAAAATTAATATTTGTGTGTATTTTGAATGAAACATTTCCTTTTAAATTTCCAAAACTGTTCCATATCGAAATTGTTTTATAAAACTTATAATTTTGAATTTATCATACAAACGTTAGTTTTAATATTGATGAGAGTGAAATAAAGCTATAAAGTCTAAATGTAAAACATGAAAATATGTAATGACGTAACCTTTAGAAATATTATCTATTATTTGATTAAATGAGCATTCGGCTATACTTTATATTCATTGAATCGTCAAATATATACTTTTAATATTTTTCAAATTTTAACACAGGATAAAAATATGATGAATAGACGACATTTGAAGAAAATTCCAAAAGGATAATTTGTGAATTTCATGAACGTATATTAAAAGTAAGATTTTCATTAAGCTGTTTATTCGAGTAAAAACTGTTAGATTTCATAAAAAAATAAATTTAGACAAGGTTTATGAGCGATCTTAAATACTATTTTTTAGAAAATTGTTTTAATCTAAAAGGTGTCATTTGAAATTCATACGAATCACACATATTTATATTTTTGTAAAAGATTTCAACGAAATAAATTATTTTATCATTAATTGACAGCGTGCAAGGAGATAAAAAGTGTTCCATGTTTAGTCACATACATACTTGATGGAAGTTTTTGAAACAGGCCCCTTTTAGTTGTAAAAATTAAAAAATACATTTTTATTTTAATTGACGAAATCATAATCTTACAAAAATTATAAATCGATAAAATTTTTTGTTCTTAGCTAGGGTACGAAGAACAGAAATTATTATCACTTTTTTCAAATTTCTTGTTTTTTTAAGTTTTGATAAATTGATATTTTTAATTTTATCTTCTCTTGTCTTAACATATAATTTCTGCAATTTCGACAACAAACATTAAAAATAAAATACTGTTCTTTTATACGTGTGGAAATTTTAATTTTTTTCCAAAACAATATGTTACGTAATTTAAGCTGAAAATATTAAATTCTAATGATTAAATTTTATTTAGTTATTAATTTAAACATGGCCTAAAATTCTGCTTTCAATACATTTTTACCTTAAGTATGTTAAATCATTTTCAAATATCGTATAACTTCAAAGTGACTTTTGCTTTAGTCTGATACGATCTTAAAAAAAAGTTCCAGAAATTCTTTATCATTGATAATTAAAAGATCAAATACCGTTTTTCTTATTTTTAACATTTCATAGACACTGAAAGAAGAAAACCAATAAAAAATCAATATTAAGTGAAATTCTGAAAATTGTTCATTTATAATTTATATTTATGAATAAAAATATGTTAAAAAATTGAAAGAAGGAAAGAAATTATCTGTCGAAAATTTGTTAAGAATAATTTCAAACATTTTAAGTTTAAATCTGTGTTTAAATTTAGTTAAAGTGAACTGAAAATTGTAAAACATATTTCATATGACTTAAAAGCTATTAACAGTGGTTTTACCTTTTCACTAGATAAAAAAAATCTTTCAATTTTCCTTTGAAGAGCACCTATCAATTAAACTTACCAGGGATTCTTTCGAATAAATGTTTCTTCTATATAAGTTCTTTAGTAAAGCGCTACCTACTAAGTACACAATTTCAAAGCTTTAACCCCTCTACGACGCTCATTCAAGTGTAAACACAAGAAGCCTTGTGGTGTATGACTCTCATAAACTAAAAACCTCCCCCTATCCTAGACAAAAATGAGAAAATACACCTCTAGGGCATTGTTTCGCAGGACTTTGTTTTGACAACACAAAATATCAACTTAAAAAAGTGTATTTTAGATTTCTCAAAGGTGGGATTAGCTTTCAAAGGACATCTTATTTTTCGCATATGTACACAAAAAAGACATACAATCATCTTTTATACTATGATTTCAACAAAACTAAACTCTCAAACAGCTACTTAAACCACGATATATATTTCCAAAATAGACATATAGATCTTATTTCAAATTTATTTGGGGATATTCTTCTAAAGTATCCAGTAGATATATGAATTCGCATATATTTATAAATCTACCCATAAACTCGAAGTTTTAAAAACAAATTGTGAGTATTTTAGATTTAGAGTTAGAAAATAGATTTTATGATGTGATAAATACATAAAAGAAAAATTAAAACTGTAAAGAACAGGTTTATTTCAAATATTTATGAAGATCCTGACCAATAAATTTCATAAACTTAACTCCACCATCAGCAAAAATATTAAATTATAATTTAAACTAGCTGTATTATGTTGTGACAATATGAATTAAAAGATAATTTCATCTTTCTAAAATAAATTTTTTATCAAAATCGTATGCTTGAAATATTTATGAATCTGAGAGTTAAAAATTTCTGATTTTTACAATATAGGGAATGAAATTTTGAAATTTAGAGCTTTTTGGCTCAATGATCACAACAAAGCCATTTTTAATACTTTTAATCAATTCTGTTCAAAAGCAAAATATGATGAAATAAATTTAATTATTTACGAAAACTGCCGAATATCTACTGTGGCACTAAAGTGTCGCATATGAGATTTTTTAGGTTCATTATAGTCCAAACATAGTCGAAACCAGATTTTTACATCTGGCATAGGGTACAGAAAAATAGTGACGCGGTGAACAGTATAACCTTGTAAGTAGACTGGACAGAAGAAAGTAAACAAACGAAAACTCCTTCGGAAGTTTTCAAAATACATTTGACTCATCCATGCTTCACAAAATAATGAACAAAAATATTTTTTTAACTTGTATGCTGAAAATTTTTTTAATTTCTATGAAAATAGCTTTTGTTATCATAACAATTTTATTCTCCTATAAAACATAAAAAATACTGACTTTCAAAGCGTTAAAACATTTCTACATTTTTTAGATTCGAAATTTACAAATTAATTGCGACAGTATTATCAGAAAATTTGACTTAATATCATTTAAAACTATTACTTTTATTAAACTCAGGTTAGACTACCCATAAAAGTTGGAAAACAACCGTCAGGATTGTCACACAAAGTGAAAAAATATCAAAATGATGAGCACGACCCCAAGAAATCATGTGCCTCCTGCTTTTGCTCGGTAGTTAACATTTCATATAAACTGTCGACACATGAAACATATTTATCTTAGTTTTGTTATAATCTAACAACCAAAATTATCAAATTTTTTTAATTTTCGGAATGATACTTTATTTATTCAAAGGTATTCCGAAATATAAAATAAAAATATTTTAATAAACGAAATATTGTGCAGTTTATGGTAATTATCACGAATAACTCAAAAACATCGTTTATCAAGGACTTTGGTTAAATTTTGAGTAAAACCTTTTAATAAAAATTTAAATTGAAATAAATTATATATTAGCTCAATGTGTGGACTGAATGAGCTAATTGACGGGCAAAATACAACAGCTAGCGTTTCTGATCAAAGTTATTCAGGGTATTATTTATATACAAATTCACATTTGAACATATTTATCTTTCAGATTTTTTTGAGGGAAGTAATCATAATTTTGTTTATTTATAGCCCCAGATCTTATCTTTTTTATTCAATGTAAACAAATTGGATTGATGGCGAATATACCGATCTTATCATTAAATTATTATTTTCAAAAATTGCGTAAACACCTTTCTCCACTACTTTTAACAAAAATAGATTATCCAAACAGCAAATTTAAAAAAAATGTTAAAATTTAGTAAGTTCATTAAAAATAAGACTTCCGAAAGAAAAATGTTGTTTGAAAATAAACAAAAAAAACCTTCTAAAGAAATTATATCGAAATTCTCTCATCTACATTGTGTTTTGATATGACAAATATTTTATTTTATTTTTCACCTCTTTTTATTTATATTAAAAATGAAATTGGTAAATTCTTAAAAATTCATTTGAAAAGTTTAAACTGGATAAAAATATCAAAAATAAAATGAGATGAGGGAAATTACAAAAAAAACAACTCTTCTAAACATTCCAAAAATAAGCTTTCAAATTTAATAATGCCTAAGCATACCGCAAAATACATTGAAATATACAGAAAATGAGAGTTTTAAAATTGAACATCGTTTAATCCCACGATGATTGAAATAAACATTTTTAACTCCTGAAATCTGATAAAAAAGTATAAACGCCACAATTTTAAGATACGAAAAATGAATATTCTAATTTTGAATTATTTCGACTATATTGAGATAAAAAATTAAAATTTAAAAAGAATAATTCTTGATTTACTCATCGAAATTTATCATATCTTAAAAATACCACGAAATTTTCTGACATGGTGTATTTTAACAAGATTATTCTCTTCAATAGAAAGTCACAACTAAGAATTTTGAAGTGACTATAAAATAATTTTTTTTATATTTTTCATTAAGATAACTTTTGAACATTTTTAAGCTTTTTTCAGATATAAAAATATATTTTTTAAATTCATACTAAAACTGATATATTGTAAAAATAATTTTGTAATCTTAAATCTAGCAAGATTCTCCGAACATTTTTATCGATACTTGGATCGTTTTTTCGACGAATAAAGGTTACAAAACATGAAAGGAAAATTGCGAGACCTCATGAATATATGATTGCGATTCTACCTGGAAGTTAAAAATATTTTACCAACAGGGCCAATCCAACTCTTAATTGAATGGAAATTCAATGAATTTTTCGAAGTTTGATCTTAATAATTTCATTGATTGAAATACTCTATTAAAAGTTTCGAAACCAGTAATGAAAACGGAATTACTTGATGACCCATCTTGAGCACTTGACGAATAACAGAATTTTAGCTTGAGAAAAATCAAAAAAAAGCTGTCCTCTCCAATTCTGACAACAAGAACAGGATCCAATCGAAGATACATAAAGTAGAAAAACAGCTAAAATTGAAAATAAATTAAAAAAAACTTTTTCATTTTATAATGAAAAAAAGTTAAAATGAATTACCTCATTGTCGTCAAATACAAGTACCAATTCTTGATCTTTTACATCCATAGATTTAAATGCACAAAAAGACTTTTTTGAAGAAATCAAGCAATATTCATAACGATCTGTAATGTATGATCTTTTCAAACGAAGCTCCAATTTCGAAGGCATCCTTTCTGTATCCTGAGATTTATAAAGTAGATGGGAAAGTAGTGACCCCGTTTGAACGTGAGAAAAAGTGCCAAAATGACAAACCACGGCATGTTTTGATTAAAGTGATGGGAAAACTGAGAATTAACCATATTAACGTCCTTTAAACTCACAAAAAAGACTTCAGGTCTTTTAATAATGAAATCTGAAAATTTGACTCGTAAACAATTAACGCATACTTTAGTGTTAAACTGTAACACTTTTGTTTTGTTGTGAATTTGCAAGGGAAAAAGAATTTGATGAACAATACGATCAATCGGTATGATTGAGGTTTTGATAAATCCACATTCGCATTGACCGTATTCTTCATAAATGTCTTAACAAATATCGTTACTGAAAAGATCATCTTTAACTTCTCTTTCTGTCTCAGAAAGTAAAAAAAACAACGAAATTGAAGAATATTTGTTGATCCTATTTAAAACAAATTTAACTTATTTATAATCGCTGACTTTAGCCGACACGTAGCGTTGAATATTCTTAGGATATGAATAGCTTAAGACTGTGTTCTGGTTAATCGAATCGGCGAATACGAGCAGTTTCCTTCATTGACGCCGATACGCAAAAGTTATTCATCTAATAAACAGATTCATCAACAAATGGAAGTGTGAGTATTCCAGAATTAACCATCCGATAAAATTATAAATAAGATGGAAAAAATCAAAATCTGTGTAAAGAAACACCTTAAAAGAACAACTGTCTGCTAAATATAACCGCTATTTTTGCGAATTTATTACTGTAAGAACCGAATTGGTAGTATTTTTTCTTTATGATGTTACACTTAAACCCGTTGTTTCAAAGTAATATCAAAAATTAGTTGGATATTCCTCATCTCCTGTTTAAATTGCGGTTATATTACTTTAAGTTGGGATAATAAGAGTTATAAACACAAATTTAAAAACGTGAAAGAAAGGCGAAGATGACACTAAACGTATTTCTTTGCCCTCTAAGATATTCCGTAATTAATCTTTACATGCAGTTTTTTGTCCTATATTAAAAAGAGTCACTACGATAGAATGTGAAGCCCACGTAAAAAATTCTTTCTCCAACCTAATCTTAGACCAAACTAAGAAAAATATCCTCATTAATATGTGAGACCACAGTCGACGAAGATCAAAGAACTTTTAATCTTCGATCATATGCATATGATAAAAAGTTATTTTTTATATGTCTGATCTCGAAATATCGAATCGAGTGAGTATTATCAACAAATCACTTCATTAATAACATATAAAACCCCTTTTCGAGTTTGATATAGAATGCAAGTATGAAAAAATAATCAACTTCAAACAAAATCTTACGATTTCGACCGAAAAATTATTTAAAGTAAAATAAATACCTTCAAACTTAAACTGTAAATTATTCAAAAATAAAATTTTGTTTAAGCTTAATGAATAGATAATTCAAGATCAAATATAATTAATTTGAAAAATAGAATTAAGCTGTTTAAATATTCTTTTGAAAAATTGATTATAAATGAATTTTTTATCGATTTTTAAACATATATTTTCTGGTACTAGCCTCTTCTGTGACTTATCTTTTTTAGGTTGAAGATTAACCTTATATTTTTTTGATTTGTATATCCAAACTCAATTGAATCTGTTATCTCCTTTTTTACATCAAAAATACCAAATTATAATAAAATGTACTCAAATAAAATTATATTTAAAAAAGAAATTCATCGACGTGAAGTTATCGTTAAATTAAAGATCAGAAATTTAAACTGAGTACTTACAAGAATTATTTTTTTGACAAATATGCATGTTATATTCTTTGATGTCACATATTTTGTAATATTACAAGAAACGTTAATAATAATTCACAATTTAGCAGTTTGAAGTTTTCATTAATATTAAGTAAGTAGTTTTATCGAAATATACTTAATCCTAATCTAAAATGTTGATGTTTTAGATATTATTAATGTTAAAATCTATACATCTAATTAATATTTTGTTGATATTAATCTTTCAATGGATATAAAATCTGTCTACCATCGATAACAAATTTTAATCGTTCCCTCAACTCACATATTCAATTGACGTTTGGATTGTATTAATTTCTGTAAATCAGACTTTTCAACTCTATTTGCATTTAATTTTAACCATAGGAGTCAAAAATCGAGGCACTAAAAAACACAACACCGTACGCAGGCGCTATTGATATATGTTACAAATTCAGATAATTAAATAACATGAACGTATTACAAAATTTATTATTTCAGTTATTTTTTTACCTTATCACAATAATGACTATTTTCACCATCTGTACGTAATAATAAGGTTCAAGCTAATTATAAAATTGACTCAAAAATATCGAAGAATATATTATTCTTGTAATAACATAAGAAAAGAAAGAAATACACTCCATGACTATAGGGTAACAAATTTTAAATAGGGACTGTTTAAAATGATCAACAAAGTGGTATCGGTGTTTTAAAACAATAATTAATTTGGTTTTTAAGGTTAGACCAAAATTTTGTGTTTAAATTAAAATAATTTTTAGAATCATAAATCTTCAAAAAATATCTATTTTTAAACATGTTATTTGTTTCATAAAAGTAAATGTTTTTACACTTATAAAAAACGCGTCCCATTATATTGTTTTCACAGGAGAGTTTTCAATCAAATTTTATTTCCGTAGAATTTTACAATATAATTCAATTGAATGATAAATTAGTCATCTGAAGAAGTTTTAAACTTCTTTTCTAAAAAATTGGTCGAAAATTTTCAGATATTATGATAAATATTTTGAATCACACTATTTCTTGGTGAATTTTATTTTTTTATATTTGCCAAATTTATAAAATTAAAGAAAATAATATGCAGGAAATTTAGGATTTAAAAATAGAAATATAAACAAAATTATGTAAAAATACATAAACTGTATTGTACCTAAACAAAGAAGCATATTTTCGTAAACAGTAACTGTTCTTAAATCAAAAGCAGAAACTGTTGAGTTTACACAGATCATTTGCTTTAAATGAAACACACAAATCAACCATCATCGCAGGAAATTTATACAGAATATAAAATGGTTTTCTTTCAATGAAAAAGATGTGTCACAAAAATAAAAGAACACGTGATTAAGAAAATATCATTCAAATTTTAACGAGAGAATCGAAGTCGGTGACAAAAAGAAAAATAAAAAAAAATATTGTGTTTGTACGATCTTAACATAAAAAACCTCAATAAAATTAGAAATTCGTCAGCCTTAAAATGTAAAAAAGTACCGAAGAATAACTATGTTTCAAATATTGAAAATAGTATGAAAATTGTAAATCTATTTTTAGTAGTCGAAAAAATGTCGAATTAACGAAGAAATATGATACAAATAAATGTCAAAAAGGTAGGAATATTCTATGGTCAGTAGTTTTTTGTGATAGACGTGATGTTTTGACACAAATAATTTTCCTTAATCTCAGAATATTAGTTTCTAAATTTTAATGACATGAAAATTACTCAAAAAATAAAAGAAGACATCTTAAGCCGTATAGGCAACACTATCCGGTACTCGTACTCAAAATGAGAATGCACCTTCCATATTTATTCTGTGTTCTCATTAAAATATCATAGAAAAATAAGAGGATTACAACTTATTTTTATAATGAAAGCCTTTTGTCGAAATCAAGTGGGAATAGATAAAAATTTGATAAATTTGTGAGTTTTTGAAAAATTAAAAACAATGACACGTTAAATGCGTTTATAAAAAAACAAAAAATATTTAACATCTAAAAATAATGAAAACTGTAAATTTTAAAAATCTAACAAATCTGATAACAAGGACATTCCACTTATGTTTGATTATTATGGGACATATCACGTAACCCTTGTTTAATATTTACGGTTTTTAAAGATTTTTTGAGACAGATATTACTTGGCAATCATTTTATATCAATTTTAATCTAAAAATTAGCATTTCATATTGCGATGAATGTTTTTATACATAGTAGGAAGATCGTCCTTTAATTGTCCCAATGAATTTAACCTTCCTTCTGTTGAATATATTTCTCGTTCACTTTTTAGATTTTTTCTTGTCTTTTCGTAGATTCTATTTTTACATATCAAAATCTAGATGATATACAGTTTATAATCTTATATCGATATCAAAATCGTTAAAAATTCTTATTTCTTATAATTTAATTAATCCATTTAATATTAATTAATCAGAGATTTTTTCATTATAATTAATGTAACTCACGTTATTTTTGAAATATTCAACGGTTTTAATATCCTTATTAGGGAAAAAACTAAAATATATATTTCAAATAGGAAAAAGTTTTTATTTGGCTTTTTTGGATTATTTAATAACATTCCAATATTTCGTGTATCTTTTTAGAAAATATTCCATTTTCAATCTTATAGTGAATGCATATTTATAATTCTTAAATTTAAAAGTAAAGAGATATAAATTTGCCAATCACATTTTAAAGATAGATAAATTTATATAATTCTAGTTGATATGGACCTTAAAATTCTATTTGATTTCGATGTTTCACAGAGAAAATATTTTTAGTATACCCGTAAAATTTTTAAATAAAACAGACTTTTTTGAAAAGCAGAAATTTAAAATTTGTCTTTATCATAAATTCATAAAAGGTCAACCATTAACATAATGAGCCTGAAATTGATTTGAAGATTAAAAAATAATAATTCGATAAAAAATTATTTTTGCCGGGTTATACAAGTTTGTTGATTTTTGATGATCACAAACAATTTTTATTTCTCATTTTTAAAGAATCCATAGTTATTATATTCTTCTTGTTACCTATTGAATATCTGTCAAAATATTTAATATGAGAGCAGATATTATGACTATGCTTTTGAATTTTCTTACATATTATAAGATATTTTTAGTTTCCATCGGATCAACACTGGTGGTTATTATTTTGAAAACCACAAAATATTTTAACTCAATTGAATAGAAACGAAAATCGATAGTTTGTTACGTAGGGAAGGTATATACATGAACAAAACAAAATTAATATACCTAAATATTTTTTTAATATTTACTTTTAGAGTTCCGATCATAGAATAGTTTAAATTTAAAACTGTCTTTTTTATCTTTTCTGTTTCCAAATGTTAAACTATTTCTCATATTTAAAGATAATTTAGTATTTCTGAAGGGAATTAACTTAAAAGCATAAAAATTTTTCCAAATAAATGAATTAATATCTCCATCCTGTCTGTAAACTTCAAAAAAAATCGTGTTGTCCTGACTGATAAACGCATTCATAATCTCTTTGATTTCAATGAATAGGGTTGATTTTGATGAAAAAATTTTGAAATTAATTTGCATTCCGATGTTCAATATGACAACCCATCGCATTCATAACACATTTTCGTTTCATTGATTAACTTCTTTATTCAAAAGTTCTCTATTTTCTAAAGAGGTACTATCGAGCTTTCGTAATGGTTATTTCCTCAAAAAAACAGGAAGTGATCATTTTATAAATCTGTTGTCTTAAATTTATGTAAAAAAATAAACAAAGAATCTCTAAATTCGTATTGACCGAAAAATGGTGAGAATAATTCTTATAAGCGTTGACATACACTTTAGAGTGATTTTTTGAAATTTTTAAATTACAAATTGTTTCTTTGTCAAAGGATTTAACGCCGTGGAGGGAGGTTGCTCATTCGAATATATTCTTGAAAGGTTTTCCTCATTCATCCTTAATAAAAAGAAAGGCTAATTTTATGTAAAGAAAATATAAGAAACTGATGTTGTTCAATCTTGAAATTTCATTTTTGACTTTTCAACATAAAATGAAAAATCTTAATTAATGAAGTTAAAATCAATCAAATTAGAATAATTTCAAAAATTAACTTGATCAAACTATTCTTAAAATATATCAATGCTTTTCTTCATAATTTTTCTTGTGAACAGATAAAAACATGATTTTTACTGATATTCAACAGAATCACACAATAACTCATGTGAGTCAAAAACCTTCAAACTCAAAAGCGATAAATATGCTTGGTATATTGAATAAAGATTAAATACCTTTCGAGTTTTCAATCGGTGCATTTGAACTGTTCGAGTTAAACGAGACATATGAAATTAGTTCTTTTAACGAAAATCAGAACAGCCTTTGATAATAGACCCAAACTAGACTCATCATT
Organism: Neodontobutis hainanensis; assembly: GCA_024349245.1. NCBI lineage: Eukaryota > Metazoa > Chordata > Actinopteri > Gobiiformes > Odontobutidae > Neodontobutis > Neodontobutis hainanensis. Next base: position 71,571 of record JALDNG010001219.1, read on the forward strand.
GTCCCGATTCCTAAAATATCTTCTCGTAATCATCACTAATCCCATTATTTAGAGAGTAAACTGCCTAAATACAAGATTTTACTTATCTTTTATCATAAATCTCTGAAGTTCTGTATTAGCCAAAAACTTCCAAATTGATTCATCAAGCTTATCACGTCTATCCATACGTCTCTCATTAATACTTAAAAAAATAAGAAAATGTAATTGTTAAAACGAGCATTCAAGTTGCCATGCTTGATTAAACCGAAGGATAAGAATGATTTAAAAAAGTAACTCACCATCTTCTTCTTCAATTTAGTGGACTTCTAATTTTCAATATTGTGCTAACTCGGTTAAACAGTATATTTTTTATGATCAATACAATTTATTGAACGTTTTATATGATTCTAACTGCTCTACGTAGACTCTTGCATTCTGAAGTTTTCCATTTTCCTTTATGTCCGATATGACCAAAAAAATACAAAAAAAAAACATGTGTTAACTCAGGAATCTTTCCCTTAGTTCCACATTGAATGGCTGATCGAACTAACAATCTTCTAAAATCGATTAAATTTTTCTTATTTTCTTCAATGAGCCAAATCTAATTTAAAGTTCGAAAATAAGAGTTTTTCCTCGACTTCAAATAACAGCCTTTGAAATAAATAAAATACTTTTGAGTGCTCAAAGAATTGTCAATTGATTCGTATTTATTGTTGTAAAAATTAGGTTATGTTCGGTCTCTTCAACTATGCTCCATTTAAAAATGATCAAAGACACTATAACTCAAATTTTTACTTCCTTCCTGAAATTTGTATCTTCTATGAATGGATTTTTGAAAATATACGCGATATTTGTAATTTAAAAATTTATACATGATGTTTTAAAATAACTGAATAATTTTATCAATATTTATTTCAGTTTTATCTACTTTTTTCCTGTCCAAAATGACTTGATTAGAGAGCGTGGTAAAAATTGAACCGTGGTAATATTTATGATGAGTGTTTGGATTTCAGTTTTTAATTAAAAGAATATTTCTTCTTTGGTTTCAAAATAAGTAGGATTTGAAAGTATTTTTTTTCAATTTGAAAAGATTTCTAATACTTATTCTCTTTTAAACGAGAGGTTTTAAACTTATCTTAAAACAAATTTCCTTAATTTAGAAATTCAACAGAATTTTCGATATAGAACTTTTACAATTATTGATTAAAATTTGTGTGTAGTGCCGATTAAATATTTCGTAATCATGAGAACAAAAACATTTGATGTGATCACTAGTAGTTTTTACTGACCCAAAAAATTATCAATACTAAGATTATCATTATCTTGTATTTTTACTCTCTTAAAACGTTTAACTAGTTATGATGATACGCTGATAGGGTAGTCAATAAAAATGACCACCTGCGCACACATTAAAAAGATTTCACAAATCTTTGTGTGAAAAACAATATTTACAACATGTATGAATGCTAAATATAACTATATTTCATCTTGATGCCTCTATTGAAGAATATACGAATTTCAAAAGTTATAAAACTTTTTGCGGGTTACCAAAGCGTCGATCTCTATTCATAAATCTAAAAAGTTTAGAAACTCAACTTCTAAAAAACTGATTTTAAAAATATTTTATTTCTATGAAAGAAGCTCGTGCTCGCACGACTGGTCATGGCAAATAATTTATACAAGCACGCGTATCGCATTATCTCTATGGATAATTCTTCTCAATTTGGCTGATACTAGTCAACATGAATAAATTAAAATCTAGACGTTTGACTAATAATCAATTATGCTTTTCTCCAAACTATCAAAAGTCTAAGTATGGCACATTATTTTAATCCTTTATTTATTTCCTTTTTAATTATCATTCTTTCGATTTCTTTCGGGAGTCAAAAAATTTCATAAATTTATAAAAGCTAATATTTTTTTACAGAAGGCGTGGAATATAAATTAGACAGATAACCAAACAACTTAATTAGGCCATAAAAATCGATAAATTCATAAATTTCTAGTTTAATGATAGTATATGTCTAAATTATTTACGTTATAAATAGGAATATACTTTAGAACTAACAAGATGTTTATAATTTACGTTATTATTTACCAATTTCTACTTTGGTGTACCTAATAGAATAGAATATTCCTTTTAGTTTTACGAAAAAATTAAAGTAAACATTCTATTCGTTGAAATAAGATTTCAAATAATTTAATCGAAGAGCATGCGCATACTATTAAAGCGATGAAATTTATAAGTAAATTTGATATTTTATTTCGGGCAGTTCGAAACACCGATGACCATGTTTGAAAAATCAAAATACACATTAAAAACAAACAAGAGAGTAGGCCATGTGAAAATTTAATGTGCTGTTAGAAAACGTTATCTCGGCGCGCATGAGATCATTTAAAATGGTTTCTTCATACGAGATACTCTTCTTGAATTCATATAAAACATAAAAATGGGTGTTTTAACTTATTGCGAATAGAAAAATTCCTTAATTTTTTTGAAATGAAGGAAATTTTCAACGTCTCAGCAAACACGAACAATAAACCAACAGAAAAACTAGGAACTTTCAAATACATTGCTTTGATCAGATTTCTTCTTTCAATAAATTCTAATAATATTATTAAAACCGCTGCATAAAAATTTATTGTAATTATAGTAGATTATTCGTTATACTCGTGAAAATATAAGAAATATAAAATAATCATTTCCATGGATAGATTCTCTTGGGGAATAAATATAAATGTCACCTCATTATATAATATTTGGATCTTAATTATAAGTTTAAAATCATATAGCTTCTATAAAAAATCATGCATTTAGTTGGAGAAATGGCACACTGGTCATCGGTTCAATGAATCATTGACAGTTCCAGATATGATTCTCCTAACTTCTAAATATTAAAGCTGTATTTTAACCTAATATATGAATAGATAAGTAAATAAATATAAATTATTCAAATTTTTTACGAGATATTGAATTTTTACATCATCAATACCTTGGATGTGAAGCGAATAAATTAGTCACTTTTTAAGGAATTAAAGATTTCATGTTAACAAGTTTAACAAATTATATTGAAATGTTCAGAAAATGTATTTCTTGATTAAATTTTTCTCCCTTCAGACATCTATTCTACAAACACCTATTATTTAATCTATCATTATAGCACAATTATCCCATCATTAAAATAAAATATTAGAATTGAAAATACATGTGTATCATATTTCATAAGTTCCACGGAGTCTTCGGTATCCAGCAACCTTAAAATAACCAAAACTATATCAAAGTATTAAGCTTTACTGGAAATCGATACTTATCGAATACCTCCCGCCGCTTATTAATTACGCATAATCGTTTTTGTCTTGAATCCTTAAAATCTGTCCAATTCGAATGATTGATAGATTTTTCTGAAAATTAATCAAATAAAATCAAATAATTTTCGGGGTTTACCTAAATGGAGATTATGTAAGTATTAAACACGCTTGCTCAGAAATAACGCAGATTTTAAATTAAATGATGTTTTAAAATACATTAAATATCTTGTTTAAGAAATTGAACATGTTTGCAGGATACTTTTTTTATGTAGGATGTATATTCACAAACAATAATTGAAATATAGATGATAGAACGAAAAGTTATCGAGATTCTCTTGTTTTTTATAATTTCATAACAAATAAACATTTATATTTGACCGAAGTGATGATCGTTCATCAATTGACCAAATTTTCAAGATAAAAATTTTTTGTTCAAATTATATAAAAGTTCAAGATACTATTCGCCATTGTTTATAACGCAGTCCCAGAGATAAGAATGTCTACATTTAACACTAAAGGTTGAATTCATCGCTAGGATCTAGGTTATCGTATTAAAAGTGTATCATCTAAATTGAATCTTTTGTACGTATTTAAAATCAATTTAAATACATACATTTGTGACTTGAGAAACACCTTAAATACATAATAGATAGGTACGATTTATAAATTTTAAAATTGAGTCATTTTTGAATAAAATGATCATTCTGAAGCTTATACTGAGCAAGATTGAACAGAGATGTTAATAAATATGTAATAAATTCAATGAAAAACAAGAGTTTTTAAGAAATTAATTATGTTTTATAGGATTTAACAAATACATATACAAGCGTTTAACTCGTAAATATCAAGATATAAGTTTAGTTTCTGAAAGATTTATAATTAATTGCGGGTTATTCAAAAATTTTAATGGATATGGGAGTTTATATAAAAGAGTAAGACAACTCGGACCACACTCGATAGATTAAGTTTAAAAGGATATCGATGAATAAAATGAGTGTTTAACTAAAGTCAATATCCAAATAGGAATCCTAGAATCCTACATCTAAATGGGAATGATTTAACAGAAAACGTCAAGGATACTTTCAACTAACTGTTTAAAATGCAATACTACCCAGAATTAAAATTCAATAATTCGATAAAAAGAAATAAAACATGAAGAGTAAAACAAACAAAAATAAATTTAAAATTATCTCAAAGAAATTTGAACAAAAATTCTAAAAATATAAATTCAGATAATATTTAACATTTTCCACCCTCTCAACTTATGAGGTTACCACCAGGAACTACTCATACTTTGGTGAATTATTATTTTTACCCATAGAACATCTTTGAAAAAAGAATGGATTCAGTCACTGATAGGCGAAACATAGGAAGCAAAGCTTTACAAAATGATGTTAAGAGAAGGAAACTTCCTTCGAAATAACCTGATAGATTTCACTCATCCTTAACCAGTTTAAAGATAAGTTAAAATATAAAACTGCAGTCAAGTTTATTAAAATAAAATCATGACAAATTTTCGGGAGGCTCTACTTGGGAAGTTATCACAATTCCCAATAAATTATATAAAACTCATGAATTTAACCACAAAATTCAGACTGTTTTTCTCATGGTTGATATCTTTGAAGTGCATTTTAAAAGTCTCAAGTTGGTTTATAATGATGACATAAAATGACTTCGAAATCCAAAAAATAGCTCAAAAATCAAACGTGACCTGTATTAACCACATACTCGATAATTTTTATTAGTTTTTTCAATTTAAGTTGAAAATCAAAAATACCAAACGTCTTATTATCTTTTCAGATACACACTCTTTAAAATATAAATAACAGCATTTTTCATTTCTAATAAAACAAAATATTGTTAATAAAACTCTAAAGATCGTTTCAGGAGAAAATATTAATGATTAAATTAACGAAAGAATTTAAAGCTTCGAACTTACAAATGAACTTTCACAGTAATAAAAGCACATTTGAAGAATAATAAAATTTTAATGGACGATACAATATAACCAAAAGGCAAGCTCTGCCATTTCAAAATTTCTCAGTATATTCCAAAACTACACGAATAATTTTCAAAAGTGCCTTAATGGAATGACATGTCGTGATGGAAATGTATATTATCCTCGGGCAAACTGGCGACCTATAAACGAAGACTTCTGAAAAATTCTCACCTTTAGAATCCAGAAGACTTTGTAATATAAATACTTGAAATATGTATGAGGGAATGTCCCGACAAGTCTCATAAATTTTGTGATTAGTTGATATTTATAAATGAATATCAACGTCTTTGGAATCTAAATAACTCAAAGATTTATGAAATAAAATTAGAAACTACGTATTCTGAAAGCATATTAATATTTCGAGACTTTGAGTAAACTATGGTATCTATATCAGTGTAATTTCGATTCTTTTCAATGTTATCTTGCGCCTTTAACGTGAATTTAATTTAATCTGCTTTATGTCTTCATGTTAAATTCTTGTTTATTTCCGCAAAATCAGAAAAGTTTTTGATTCCATTTGATGTTTTAAAATGGTCTTAGATTTAACATGAATTTTAAATCACATTCATAGATAATCGGAAGCTTTCAGGTATTTATAATTTTCTGGAGCATAACTAAGCTGAAGAAAGTTAAAATACAAAAATATAACGCAGAATGTTCTGGGATACATACGACTCATATCTTATCCAAGAAATTATATTGTTAATTATTTCTCGGACGTTCTCTTCAAAGATGTAAACATAAAAATCCATTTTGAAAAAGCAAAACGATTTATCAATTTTAAACTTTTCCTTTTCTGAGCTTATTTTAATCTTTTTGAGAATTTTCTTGTTTTCTCCTTTAAATTAAACCCGTTTTATCTTATATATTTCTTCTTATATTTTTATTGGAAAGGAATAAACGAAAATATGCGCCTCACATTAAAATCGCTGTTTTCGCGTTTTTTGATTTTCTTTTCGTCAAATTAAGTCCGATAAATTTAGATTATGCAAATTAAGAATATTGTATCAATCTTTAAGACTTTCCAGTTTTATTTAGAGGCCATTTATGAAATCTAATATTAACTTAATTTATTTTCTTAGAGACGCTATTTCATAGGTTACATAAAGATATATGACAAAACATTTCCATAGCACAAAGCTAAATGACTTTTGAGGAAACAGATATAAAATTTTCTTGTTTATCCATAACTAACTATTTTAATTTGGAAATAATCTAACTTAAGAAAATTTATATACGTAAATAGACAATTTTTTTCTCTACGTGTAAATTACCAAAACAATTTTGGGCATAATCCATAAAATAAAATTCTCAGTCGATGGAAATATATAATAATTCAAGATACACAAAGTTTTTAAATGAACTTCGTATTTTAAGAACTTTTGAAAGATACTTTGAAAGGAATTAAACACAATAATTTGAATAAAAAGTAGTTTATTAATTTTCTTAAAAATGGTAAATAAATTACGATTCAGAAATTTCCAGCTCAAATTAAGATGATTTAGAAGAGTTATGGCTAAAATATCTGGTAAAAATGAAAATCTTACCAATATTTATGCTCTTATCTGATTTTAGTAAGGAGTGCGTGTTTCATTATACCTTGAATGTTGTTCGAGGATAACCTCATAGCGGAAATAATATAAGTATTAAATTAAGTAAGATAACATACAATATTTTCTGATGACAAATTTCAAAACAGCCAAAAATGTTAATACAGTAGATAAACCCTTAATTTATATTTCTGAGATAAAAAATCGATCTAATGTTATGATTTGGAAAAAATATATTCTATAATACGACAATTTAACACTGACCGAATATCAAAATCTAAGAGCAGACTATTTGAAAAACTCGAATTTACACTTTTCTTAAATGGTAAACACGATTTGATACTCGAAGTAAGTTTAATTTAATCAGCATAAGATCTTTATAATAATACCTGTGATGGTAAATATCATAGAATCTATAACTTGAGTTAAAATTCTGTAATGTTCTACCTTATATCTAATATCATGGTAAAATCATGTATCGAACAATTAATTGATGATTGCATCAAATTTTTAAAACAGGCAAGTTATTATAATTATAAATCAATTTTAATGTGATTTTTATTTTTCAATCAACTTGATAATGCTTTAACCAAACTAGAATATATTTAAATCAGTTCAGAAATGTCACACGGCTGTTTAATGAATTAATAACATAATTTCATCATTAATTTTAAAATTTTTATTGCCATCGAGAATCATAATATTTACTCCATTAGTATCGTAAAATCTTTATTCTACACAATATAAAATAACAAAATTAAAAAATATAGGAAATATTTCTAAATTTAACAAAACTTTTATCTCCTACATTATGATATATTGAACAATTATACTGACAAGAATTAGTTCAAATTAATTGTAATATTCTTGATTTATATTTTAAAACAGAAAAATGCCATATATAAGAAAAGCAAAAATTTCATAAATAAGATTTTGTAACTCTAATCAATGAATAGAATTTAAATAAATATGATAAACTTGAAATTTATTCAAAAGGACGCTATGAATATGATTTTTAACATAAAAGTCTGCAAAATAAAATTTATAAATTTGTTTTCGCCATAAGTGCACGAAAAAAATTTTGAGCATCATCACATCTAAATCGCATTTTTGAAAAGTAAATTGAAAATTAAAAACTGTATGTGATGCTATTTGCCATAGAGAAGTTGAATATTTCCGAATTTGGAGTAAATATGTGATCAGTTTGAGAGAAGATAAAATTTAGAAGATAATATTTCGTTTTTGATTCTTGAAAGAATTTATATCAAAAATATGGACAGTTGTATATCAAGTAAACCCCGTGAGAGGATCATACTTGAAGCTTTAATTTCTTATTTCAGACGTACTTTTAAGATATCTATAAATATCTTTCACTTCATTTATAAATATTTTCAGGTAAACGTTTAAAAACTCTCTTAAAATCTTTATTTAAGTTAAACCGTAAAACAGAGTACGAGTCGAGATAAAAATCATCCTTTTATTGAGAGATTTTGATGAAATCAAAAATACGGTTTTCAAAACATTGAAAATTTTAATCGATAAATTTCAAAATATATAATTTATCTGTGTTTTTATTTAAGTTATGTTAAACTCAAAGTAACTAAAGCACATATCTATGTGCTGAATGTGGTAAAACTGTGTCATGATTCAAATAAAATTAGCTAGATTTCAAATTCTGAATTATATAGAATCCCAATAAAACATTTTTTATCGTATTGTTACGTTTTCAAAAAAATTAATGAATTTTATAATTTAATCCATATCCTTTAAATTGATTTCAGAATTGATCAATTTTCAAATAATAAATTTGTTGATATACTAAGGATAATTGAATATTAAAACATTCTGCAAAGGTGAATAATTCAAGGTATCTCTCGAAGATTAAATAAATGATATAATTAGATAATTTGATACGAGTCTTGATATTTTGAGCAAATAAATATGTAAAATTGATAAAAAATATCATAAATTGAAAAACGATTACGGATTGTAAAATAAATTTAGACCTGATAATTCGCAAATTTGAGTTATTTTTTATAATATTGACATAAAATTAGGATTTATTTTAGAAATAGAATATTCCTTAAATGGTATTGGTTTCACTCAGTCGACGAAACAATAACGAACCAACCTCGAATATTAAGGCCTCCCTAAAAAGCTGAGGCAGAGGGTGAATATTTTAAAAAGTTAAAGTCGAACATTACTCGATTATAAATATGTACACCACGGAATGGGTCGACAGGGTTTACAATGCTCAAAGGCATTGGGTGAAAGGAATTTATTTAACATAAACTTTCTTTAATTGAAGCTCTATAGGTTTACCCTATCCTTGCTCTTCAAAAAAATTGACAAAATAAGGTCAACTTGAAAACTAATGAAACTCGTATTTACTAGATAATTTTCTGAAAAACGTCTATGAATATTTTTCGATAATCCTAAAAACTTCTATAGGTTATTTTTAGTGATTTCGAATCTTAAAATATACGCTTCAACTTTTATATCATTTAAAAGATATACTATATTCATCAAATATCTTTTCTATAAGAAAATTCAATTAAATTATTTAAAGGGAAAACTATTAAAATTTGTTGCTTAAATTATATATTTATAATTAAAAATTACATTCTTAAAGAAATTAGAAAAACAAAAAAATTTAATAGGAATTTATAAGTTGAATATAATGTAATTCTGATTTGTTTTAAATATTAAGATAAGAATGTAGGTTTAGATTAATTAAATTTTGATGTGTCATATTTTAAGAGTAAAAATATTGTCATTTAACCTTTAACTCAAATTATTTAAATTAACGTACATTTTAGCACTTAATCTAATTGAGATCAGAAGAATAAGTTTGTTAATATAGAAGACGAAATTTTACTATTCATCATATGAATCAATTTTCATCATACGCTGACTTCAAAAGTAAGAGGGGTATAACGCATAAAAGTATTAAAGTTATAATTCAGACACTTTTTGATTGAATATATAATAGTTTATTGATAATAAATAAATTTTTGAAATATTTTTCAAACAAATAGAGATAATTCTTATTTTTATACTTTTCGACAGTAATTACAGATGTGAATTAGAAAGATAGTCTGACACTATATTTTTCTGTTTAATATCAGAATACATTTTTCAACGATTAATTATGTATTATTTTTTAATTAAATGAATTTCACGTTTTTCTAACGTGGAGAAATGAAATTATTTGATAAAACATAATTTTTGAGAAAAATAAATCAATTTAAATTATAAAAAAAGAGATATATGTGAAACAATTTTTAAGATTATATGATTTTTATTCTTGAGAAAATCAAATTTTGAAAATTTGTTAAAAATATGCAAATGAATAATTATAAATGGTAGATAATCTACTTATATTTCAAGATAATAAAATTTATCGAACTTATTTTGTATTAACTATTTATTTAATTTAATTTCCAATTTCAATATAAATTCAGAGTTGGGTAAATCAATTAGACTTCTAACTCATAAACTTATAGAAATAAAAATGTAACAGTTTTAAATCTTTCAGTGTTTATTTCTCCTAATTTAACAATATTTAAATAATTTTTAATGTTCTTAATCAAACTATCTTATAAATCTTATTAGGTGACATTCTTTTGAGAGAAGGATATCATTTTTAAAAACTTCATAGTTTCATATTTTTATCAATTATTCATTTTAAAAATTTTGGGTTACAATTTTCCACATTTGAAGAGTCATATTTATTGAGTGAGAAAGAAACAAGATGAGGCTCAATATTATAAAAGATGTTTTTGGCATCAGAAAAGAAAAAATGCCATTTAAACTCATGAATGTTAATGCATTACCTTAAAATATTTAATTTGATAAAATTTGGGATATTTTGAACACGATAACCATTTGTTTTATTTTCCTCCATGTGAGAATTAAAAATTCAACGTCAGTAAATATTTTACATTTTATTGAAATTTCTCAAACAAAAAAATTTTATGCGAACAACAATAAAAATAAATTTACAATGTAAATCTAAAAATATTCTACAATTACGATTTGGGTATATTCACTGATCTAAACCTACTCGATGGTATTTTCCCTCATAAAATTCACTAATTTGAAAATAAATATGCAAAATAACGCATTTAAATTCGCTAGATAAGCTAATCTTTTTATTATTTATAAGATAAAAATTATAATGTACATTATTATAAGTAACCTTTAATTTATGATAGATAGACTAGCCATTCTCAAAAATTAAGTTTAATGTCCTAGTTTTATTATATTCCAAAAACATGCATTATTTATTTTAAAAGATATACGATGATTAAATCAATATTAACTTTTATGTAATTGTATAATTCACAGAAATTTTTTTTTTATATTTTAACTCACTGTTATCTTGTTACGTAAAATCTAATTACCTATATATTTACTCGTTTTTTTAAGATAAAAATAAAATTTTATCCGGCACAATAATCATATAATAATTGTAAAATGGTCAAAAATCAATGAAATTTCTTTAGATCATTTTAAAATTTTATACTCTTGGAGATTTTTTACTCGAACTTTATTTTTAATCGTAAAAACTTTCAAAGCTCAGAGTTTTTCGATAAATTATGTTTTTATTATTCTCAAATAATTTCAAATTTTATAGTCAAATCAGAAAGTTAAAACATATGGAAAATTAGATATCCAACTGTTGACAGTAGGACATACGCCTGATAGTTTTTTTATCTTTTAGATTTATTGATTTATGTCTGAAGGTTAAAGGTTATCAAGTGGGGTGGTCAGCACGAGCTTTCACATGAACCTCATAGTCGATATGCTCACAGCATCTAGGGATATTGAGATATGGTTGGAAGTTTGCGAATTGTCAATGGTCAAGTATCAATTCCCAAACTCACCGTGGGTGTGAGAGCTGATGCTTATATGCTACTAGAATTTCCTAACAATCTTAAGGATTCTTAATGTATGTTTGGGGGCCTAATATGTAATTATAAAAGATAAGCTAAATAAAAGGTTTCTTACTGCGCAAGATCATATTTGATACAGAAAAATTCTTCGGTCGAAAATATTGGACACAAGAATCTTTAGCTAATTACTACGAAGACATCCGTAACGCCAGCTACAGAGGCTTATACTGATTTTTTAGATGAAAATTTCGATAAGCCTATCTGCAGAAATTTCATTGCTGGTTTGAGTTCTGCTTTTGTTAAAGTGTAGGCTTTAGATATGCGAGGAAAAAAACCTTCAAGTAACGAATCGCATGTATCTGTTGTTGGAGGCTTCCGAAAAGACACGTAAAAAAAGAAAATGGATGAAAATTATAAATTTCGCTTTGTCTAAGTTGAATGAGTAGCCGAAGATAACAGAGAAGGGGTAAGTTTAAAATCTACTCAAATGAAGTCGCCTGCGATATATTCGATGGAAATCTACATCAGAAGAGGATGAAACAATCATATGGGGCGTGGCCTAGACGGTGTTACAACCATCTAAGATAAAAGAATATCCCTAAATACTGTTGTTTTTAAAGTTATCCTTTTCTTTTCTAAATATTCGAAAATACAACCATGTTTCGTGGTGTGGTATTTCGATCATAATTCAAATATAAGATTCTTTTAAACTCTGGTTAATCCGCTTCTGTTAGGAATTCAAAGTCAGAATTCATCTTTAGTGTAAATAATTCTTCAAAATGCTGTTCCTATTTTCATAGAGCTGCAGGTAATAACTTTGATATAATAAGTAGGCCACTCTTATCTTTTTGAATTTGGTGGATTAGATTTACTATCTATTTTTTATGATGAAATAGATTCATACATTTATTCATTTAATGGGACACGCTTTCTTAAACAAAAATAATAATGTATTTGATTTTGGTGATTAAAATTGAACTTAATGGAGTGAATTAAGTCTTTCTGAGTGCTCTCAGAAACAATGTCAATTTTAACAAGATAAGTACTCCTCTGTTTAATCTAGATTGCTTCTAAAGAAATGTAATGTTATCGCTATTTCTGAGGCTAGATGCTGAGTCATAAAAAATAGAATAAATGTACTGAACTATGTGAACACTCAACCGATTTAAATCAGCCTAAGATAATAAAGTAGAGTCAAAGGCGATTTCCGCTGCAACTTTAGCCAGTATAAGATAAAACCATTAGCCAATTACTTTCCGAAGAAATAATTAAATCTTACAAAAGCCTGTAGGCATCAAAAGTCATGATGTTCAAAAATAAAGATTATACATATAGATTGTTATCGAATACAGACCATGAAATGAAATTACCATAAAAACGCTTTCCTATACAAAAGATAGAAGATATTTATTAAAATTTAATGAAATATTAAAATTATTTTTGGCCATTGATTTGAAAAATGGAAACTATCAAGTTCTTATCAAAATATCTGACAGTTATAAAACTGTTTTACTTCCCCAAGCTGAATTTTTCACTTTCAACGAATGCCATTGGCTAATTTTCTTTACCTAATGAGCATCATTTTGAAGAAATATATTTGTTAATTCTGCTGTTTATTGTGACAACAGAATAATGTCAGTAATTTATAATAAGATCATTGTTATCATCTATAAATGATTATTTTAACATTTATATCCATTATATTATGTTTAAACCCCACTAAGTCAAAAATATTCTTCACGAGTACCTAATTCTAAGTGATGTAGTCTCTGAGAGTGGAATAGGAACAGATATAATGAATGATCAAGCTATCACAAATTTTCACCATCAAATTGAAACTTGAATTGTCATAATTTCTCGGCTTATGCTCATACTACAGGCGATATTTTCCCAATTTTCAAACTTTCTAACCTTTTTACACACTTGTGAGGAATGACGTAGAATGAACTTGGAATGATAAACATCAGCAGTCGTTAGAATATTTTATATGAATTTTATATAGCTATCCCATTCTTGAATTTCCTGACATGCTAATTCAGTTCATACTTAACATGGATGCCAGCAATTCGAAAATTGGTGAGGTCCTTTCACACAAGAATGGAAATTGTGAGCAGATTATCCCTTATGCTTCTCGTCTATTTTTCAAAACAGAAGAAATAATTGAACGACGAAGAAAGAGATATAAACACTGGTGTGGTCTATCAAACACATTCGCGCGTGTTTAATGGGACCGAAATTTATTCTAAGAACCGATCACATGAGCCTTAGGTTGTTTATAAATTATCGCGAATCCGAAAGACAAACTGCTCGATGAATGAAGATTTTAATATAATTATTTTGACGTTATACACAACAAAATGATTCCCTCGTCAAAGCTGATGCTTTATCTCGGAAATCGATTGGTTTAAATGACATATACTCTGAAGATTAACAATTTTTCGGATATATCATTCGAGGTTTATTAAATGAGAAAGGAAAAAAAACTTAAAACTCTTAAAACAGTGATGTATATCAAATGTTCAAGGGAAATGCTCATAATCATTTGAGCATGACTTGAGATGCCTTTGGCTTATCCGATACTAATTACTTGTGATTTATAATTTTAGGATGAGTTAAAACGAATCAGTAAAACAGCATTTAATTTCTATATATCATTCAAAAAGAACTTTTGAAAGGTATTATGAAAACTTATTTTGATGATGTTATGCACGTGAACATTTGGGAGTGTATAGAACCTTTGTAGAAATAAGACAGAGATTCTCTTGACTCAAAAATTAAAGTTACAATAGAGGATTGGTGTAATTCCTGTTAAGTGTTTCAGTTGGGAGGCTCTCAAAATACGTTTCCCATGTACTCCTATCAATTAGACTTTCGGAATTCCCATTTCAAAGAATCGCGATCGATTATGTTGACTCCTTGTCTAGAACAGTGCATAGAAACACCTTTATAGTTGTTCTAAGCGAATATTTTAGTAAATATATGAAGCTTATCAAATTCCAGATGTAGAAACAAAGATTTTTCTGATTTGGTAATAGATAACTTTATTTGCCGTTTCGGACGCACAAGACTACATTCATTCTGATCAAGGATCTAACTTCAAGTCGAAATTCTTTTAAGAAATTTGTGATGAATTAAATATTAAAAAAACTAGGAAAACTCCCAATTATCCCTAATTTTAAGGGCTTGTTGAGAAATTTAATAAAACATCTGTGTCCACTTTGAGTAAATCATTTAGAAACAAAAATGAGTGAAATTTACCTGTTCTAAAACATATGTTAGCTTATAGTAACTCAGTAAACATTGTTAAGAAGTAAAACACCATCCTGTACAATTTTAGATGAGGATATTAAATTATTTGATGTCACTCAATTTAACACCGGAACAAAGGCCATAATGATATTCTCGGATCAGGACCAAGCTGAAGAAGCAACTCATAAACGCTTAAGAGACGAGGAAAAGCAACTTAATTTAAAAAGTTAGACAACGAAAAAGTTGGTATCCTAACAAAAATCGAGGAGATCCGTTTCGCGTGAACGACAAGGTGTTATATTTAGAGTATGGGAAAAGAAATTTTCTAAATTTTAGGAATGGACCCTATATAATCACTGATAAATTAGAAGAAGTAACCTATAGAATAGAGAAGGACAAAGCAAAACGTGTTGTTAATTTCAATAAATAAAAAAATATCACATTCGGAGGGAGATGCAATATAGGAACAAAAATATTAAAACATACCAAAGCATGAAAATTCAGTTTAATTAAAACAACACGCCTTTCGAGTTTAGAGTGCTTGAAGCACAACCCTTAAAAAATCTTGACCGTGAATCAGAGGATGGTGACTCTAAAGTAATACCCGCAAAACTTAAAAGATCTGCGAAGTTGCACTGGAACACATGGTAAGTACGACCAGGTGGAAGAGCAGGGAAAAATTATCTTCAAAGGGAATAACTTTAAAATTTGGGCAGGAACCATTTTGTTAATCAATATCTCCTTAAATTTATTGAGTTATTTCTTAAGATAAAACGTCAAGAACAACTTCATAAATTGTTGTTATTCACTCAAGGTGAACAGAAAATGTTTTAATTTCTTTATATTTCGAAATATAATTTCACATAATACGATTGCTAAAAGACAAAATATTAAGAATTTTCAATTTATTTGTTGAATATATTTTAATATTTGATTAAATTATAGGTGTTGACTTTTTAACCTTTTCTTTGGATTTTCTTTCTTCCACATTTTCTAGGCGATTTTATCTTTCAACTTTAGTTCCTCTTTAGCCTCAAATTACAACTGAACCTTACTCTTCCATAGACATATCTTTCTTTCTCTATGAAAACTTGATTAACGCTTATCAGCATGTGCACACATTGTTGGCAATAATTGACATTTAAAATGAAAAATGACTTTTGCATAACTTGGTTAAATATATAGTTACTTTTCTGTTAAATTGAATGAGACTATCTAATTGGCCATACACGAATGTTACATAATCTAATGCTTCCTTCACAACAAGTTCTTTCGTATTTTTGGGCGAAGAATGACTAGTAACAGTCTTGTTAATTTCTCGAAAATTTTTGATCAGTTCATCGATTAAAGAGGGCGAAATCTTATGTAAATGCTTTTTTAGCAGCGACTTAGATTTTAGATAGATATCAATAAAGCCATCGATTACCAATTCAATGAATAGTTTTTCATCAGCGTCATCGGTCGATTCTAATTTATTTGTAAATTCCTCTAGCATAGATTTTAATTCAGTGTTATCCTGTAACGCTTTTTTTCTATTTTCGTCTCTTTGGGGGTCAACGACGCCTTTTGTGTACAACTTTGAATACATTGAAATTATATTTGGAGGAGATTCGGCACCCGTGGTTGTGGCTATATGCGAACCATGAGTATCGTCCTGTGTTTCATAAGAGGGAATATCGCTCTTTTGAAAACCGTTGGATAATGTAGTTCTGAGTTGGTCGTTATCATCCACATTTTCTACTTTTTCAGTAGATGCAGTCCATTTTCTTTTGTTTGACGAAGTCATCGCAGTCGGCCCAATTCTCGGATGATCTAATTCGGAATTTTCAATTCGATCAAAGGTTTCACCAGCTTGAATATATTCATCTAAATCAGATTTACTAACTCCATCGTAAGAATCAGAGATAATACCAGAAATATCAGATCGAATTAAATCGTCAATGTCAATAGTGTCAAGCGAATCGTCCTCATGAACAATCAGTTGTGTGTTAAATGGATGTAAAATACGCGTATTGACATTTCCATGAATAAAGTTACCATCATAAGACTTTTTAGAAGTTCCTAGTTTACCTTTGTCTGGAGTGGAAGATGTTTTAGATAATTTTTCACCAAAAGGCGATAAAAAAGATTTGAAGAGGAAATGTAAAATAAAAAACATCAAACATACATGCATGAAATCCACCAACTAAAAATATTTCTTTGTTTAACTTATTGCGCATGACACATTCATAATGATGGATAAGTGTAAAATCATAGATATCTTTATGTATAACTCATGAAAAATATTACTCGCGCGTTTCAAAATTGTTTACTATTTTTACTGATATAAATTGTGTTATTTTCATAAATGCAGACTATATAGAAATTTCGGAATAACTAATTTAATCACATTATATTTTTAATTGCTGATAAAAAATTTTTGATGGATAAAATATCATCGGACTGAACTCTAGCGTCTTAAAATTTACTAAAGGCTGATTTGATAAATTTCCGTTTAATCTGATAAAAGTTGGAGGGAAATGATATTTTAATTTCCCTAATATTCAAATTATAATTATTATAAGGTAGAATATATAAATAACAAATAATTAAAATCAAACAATTAGAGTAAAAGCTATGAAAAATATCTTAAACAAATCGACGATATATGGACAAGGTGGTTAGTTATATTTAATTCTCTGCTTGACCCTTGAGAAGGATCATGATTCTCAAGACGTTTTAAAAACTCAGTATTTTTGTGTTATTTTATGGACAACAAAAAGTAATTAAAAATAAAATTATTCGTTTTTATGATTTTTAAAACAAGCAAAATTTTATTCTTATGTTGGGAGTAAAAATAAATTTTAACAAAAATTATATAACTTTTGATAATATATTCATAAAATAAATTGTGATTTGATGGTTTTAGTTCAATGTAATTATCTTATTTCCTAACTAAATATTCGTTTTAACAACATTAAATTGACAATCACCTTGGGTATTTATTTATCTTTTGTGGCCAATAAAAATAAATAATATCATTACTGAATCTGTATTGGGAAAATATAATTATTATTTATATGATTGCGTTTTGCAACGGAGGAACAAATAATTTGTTAATTCTTAAATCATAGTTTTTTTCCAAGTTAAGCTTCGATTATTTTTAGAATGAAGACATTTTAATTTGTAGGAAATTTATATTTATTTTTTGATGAGCTATACTTATATAAAACTACCCTCATGATATCCTCATGCTTGGTTGTCATTAATGGATTTTTTAATTAAAATATAAACATCGGAATGCAAATAAATTTTACAAATGTGGAAAAATATGTCGAAAGCATGAATTTATTAGCTATGAAATTTTATTCTTGTTAATTTCGTTTTCATATTCAAGATTGCAATGTTAAATGACATTTTTATTGAAGGGAAACTTTCATGAATTGATGAAGCACAGAAATCTCTCATGATTAATTAAAATTATTATCATTTCCCTAAATATGAAGTAAAACGAAGTTATGCAAAAGTAAAAGAATTTGTTAAAACTTAAGATTTATATATTTTGTTAATTGTGTTGAATTTAATTATTTCTTAAATTGGAAAAATATATTCTTAGTAATTTGATTATTTTTTTATTTTTACTAATATTTGTAACGTGAGTCATTGAAATATTTTTTCATTCGAAAAAATTGATGCGATAATTTTTTATGATACATTTAAAAGTCATTCAGTTAAAATCTTTGCGTTAAAAGACATTGAATAAAATAATTGATCATCATTTTAATTAAAATATGATGAATGATGAGTTTCAGTCTATAAAACATTTATTCAATATATCATCGTTTTGAACACCAAGATTTGTTCATATGTTAAAGTGTTTTTTACATTTATTGTTTAGATCGTTAAATAAAAAGAAATAATTTTCTCATATATGTATTTTAGATTCGAAAAACAACATTAAATTGGCTTAAATGAAATCATAAAATTTTAATTTTTTTGTTGTGTTCATTTTTAGAGTTTAAATAGAAATTTATTTGTAAAAATTATGTATCATTAAATTCAGGGAAATCTTTCTCTTAAGATATACTTTCATGCAAGTTCCGCAGCTTTCCGTTAGTTTTTAGCTATAAAAATTAAAATATTCATTTATCAATTTTTCATGTTTAGCTTATAGATTATACACATAGATAGATAATTTTTTTCTTATCTTTCGAAAAATATTAAATAAATGAGAAACAAAAAATGTTTCTAATATTAAAATATGGAAAATTATTTTAACTATGAAATAAAACTTAGCATTTAATCGTATTTTGAAAACTCTTACAACCTCTAAAATTTCTTTCGAGCTAAAATCTATGTTTTAGACGTTATATGAGCCAGTAACTGCTGTTTCTTATTTTTCAATTATCTAAATTGATATAATTTAGATAATTTTCACATCTGAAAAGTAATTAGATAAACAAATTGATTAAATCATTCATTCAGAACGAAATTCTCATTCGTCGTGACTGTTACAGTACCTTGTATTCCACAATCGCTTTGAATTAAAAATAATTCAAATAATTTTTACTCTTTCGCATTCATAGAAGATTTCACAGAATACTATTTGTTTAAACCGTCCTATACTAGCATTTTTTCGTTTAAATTAATTGAAACAATTAAAAATCGAAAGATACCCTTAATTGTGTTTTGATGTTTGAAAAATTTCATCATTACAAATATGCTTAAATTATTAAAACAGACAATTAAATGATTTTTCTTTCTTGCTGAAATAAAAACAAGATATTTCAATAAAAGATAAAAAAAATGGTTTACAAATTAAAGACAAAAAATCTTTAACATTCTAGAATTCTACTAGAAAGCTCATCCGTTTTAACTTTATTTATTTGGAATTTAAAAATCAAAAAATGAATCTTTTTGTTACTAATCTTCGTCGATGATTTATGATTCCGTCAAATGTTGAGAATTTAGTAATATTAAAACTTTGTCAAAACTTTCCCAAAAATATTCAAATTTTGACTTAATCAAACCTTATTCTTAAAACAAAAATACTTTTTGATGCATTAATTTTTAAGACCTTTATAATTTGATTCATAAAATACTGGTAATATCTTGGAGTATAATGATGCAGTTTATTGCCATATTATCTCACAATTTTTCATAAGACATTTGAATAAATAACTTATTTTTATTTTCACTAGTGTAGCTTTACCTCTCTCAATTTTAGGATCTTTTTATTCCTCTCTAAATTATAATATTATCTATTTTTATGGTTTCGTTTTTAGTATCGATAAATTATTGAGTGTTTTTAAATGAACTTGTAAAATCTTTTCAAACATTTTGTTATGGAATGGATTGATAGTTAAAATAAAATGTTGTCTCTTCCTTTTTATAACGACTAGGACCTAAAAGTAATGTCCTGTAGGTAAACATAATGCTTAAATTTAATTAAAGTTGTTCATTAAAAAATGATATGAAAAAAGAGATTTCTTTGTAAAAGTCTCAACAGATTATTAGCCTCCCGCATTTCACTTTAAGTGTAAATTTAAAATTTTCCTGTTCAAACACTCTAATTTTAATTTAAGATAATTAAATAAATATTTTTTAAGAGATTAGGCTCTATCATTTAAATAAATATGAATAATACTATTCTAATATCGTCTTTGAGATGATATGTTAGATTTTGATTTTTTAAATTATTCAATGCTGTTAAAACATGCGATTTTATTTTTAGATAAACCTTTATCTGACAAATGACTATATTTTAAAGTTCTAAGACTTCTTTCGGCGCAAATTAATTTTTACAAAGGTAACTTGTTAAATAAAATTGGTTAAATTTAAACCTCGCAAAAATATTTATTCTTATCTCATTATAAAATATAATTAATGGACAGCATAACATTTTAAAAGAACAAATTTGGAAAATAAGATATTTTAATATTTAAAATAACGCAATGTATCATGAAAAAACTTTGATTGAAAATTTTATCAATTAAAAGTATAGTTCACAATAATACACCAGAAGCGACAGTAAATAGTCTCATGTTTCTATTATGAATATCCATCCACATGCCTTTTGGAAAATAAAATTATTGAATTTGAAGTTTCTGTATCTTCTTGACAAAAACTTGACAGCATACTCGACTGTTTTATAAAATTTAAATAACTTGTTTCTCATATAAGGTAGAAATACAAGAAAATATATGATTCTATGAAAGAGATATATTTTTAAATATCTTTTAGGAATCTAGTTTAAAGTTATTATGAATGAAAGATCCAAAAATGTTGGTTCAGTAAGCTAAATATCAAGACTATTTATAATATTTTCTATGTGAATTTTCTAAGTTTATTCTTGAAAATCTCGATTTTGATAAGACACTTGCGACACGTGCCAAAGTATTTCTACACTCACACTTATTTATAAGTCAATCTCAATTCGTAAATTTATCAATGGCTCTCGTAAAACTCTATAAAATGATAAAATTGGATGTTGATAGTTTCCTTAGAAAATATCTCAGATGCTAATAGTGGTTAATAAGAAAGAAAATCATGCCGTGTACACTTTAACATAAGTTTGAAACATAAAATAAATAATCTCGTGATTTTTTAAGAAGACTTATATATCTCTGTTTGAAAAGAGATTTCGCGATGGGTTTTAAATTTTGGGATAAGTTCCTTATAAAAAAATAATTCAGTTAACTACATAAATTTCTTATTTATATCTGTTTTTTCAACGTATTAGATACTTATGATCATCATTTCACATTACTTTCATGATTTAATTAAAGTTTTGAAACAAGCCAAACTTTGATTTTTGCAACAAACTTATGCCCATTAAACATTATGACGCTGGAAAAGATTTGAATATACATTCACTTAATTCAAAAACTGCAAAAACTAACGTTGATTATTTATGGATCAAAGAAAGAATTTACTTCCCGCTGAGGCGTTTGTCAAATATTTTATTCTTCAAGATGAGGCAATTGAACATACTAATTCACTAAATCTCAGATTTATATCCGTAAAAATTCTAGATATATACTTATCGATACATGAGTTGCGATGCCATCTGATTACAAGAGAAATTATACTTCTATGAATTTTTTATTCGTTCTTAATCTTTTCTGCATTTCAAAATGAACTTGCCAGTATAATTGGCCATGTCTGGAATTCTATTTTTAAATAAATTATAAATATAGTGAAAACCAAATGAGGCAAATGATTACTCAAATAGATAACTTTTGCATATAAAATATCCAAAATTTGTTACGATAATGATGAAATGCTGGAATGCATCGAATAACTAGGTTTGAAGAAACTCCTCTTTTATTTTAAAAGAGAATACCTAACTTATATTTAATGTTGAGAAAATATCCAGAAACTAGGCAGGATTCAGTGGTTTGCCTTTCAATGTATGAAAAGTAACAAAAAAATTTCAGCATATTCCCACAATTCTATCTTTAACGTAACATACACATAATCCTGGACATTAATGCAATTTGAAGAGTATGATTTGACTTACTAAAATTTAGCTTCAAAAAGTTTTTTAAGTTCTTTTTAAATTATCCGTAACATTAAATGGTAAAATATTGCATCTAAAACTTCATGCTCTTTTAAATTAACGATGAAAAAACACAAATGAGATAAGAGACTGAATTATGACGAAATTAGATAGTAAATAATAAATTACATTTTTTATAGCTTATGTGACTGTTTAATTTAATTTATGTAGTCGATTTATTGAATAATAAAACATTTTTATTCTCCATTTTCTGTTATTCTTGAATCTTGAATCCGTTTTAATAAAAAATGAATGAAATTTTAATTCTTTTTTAACCAAAATCAAAAGAGGTTAAGAAAAACATTAAAGAAACAGCGACAGTTGACGACGCTTTAAATAATATTTCGTTTTCAAAAGATCTTTTCAAGTTGTAATAAACTTCTTTATTTTTATTTTAACTCAATCTACTTTTCATCATCAAGAGAGAAACTGAAATTTTGATCTTATGTAACAGTGAGATGTGTACGCTACTAATTTTTGCTGAAATTAAATTATAATCAACATGATGAAAACTAAATTTACATGAAAATTTGACCCATTTGAATTTTAAAAAAGGTACGTCCCAAGTTCGGCAAATGTATTTGTACGATGCGTATTTTAGTAAATCTGAACTTGATTGAAAATTATTGTAAAAATAGCGCATCTTTTAGGATATCTCGGTTGGTTATTCCCCTTATATCTAGACCGTCTAAGCTAAATCTAACGTGTTTTATCCTGGTAACTATTATCTCATCTTAATTAAAGTTATTTGATTAAAAAACAAAAACTTACTTTGATTAAAAAGATCATTATGCCAACAATTAGTAAAATTGTGAGATAAAAAATTAATTAAGGTATATTCTTCTACGTCTGATCAAATTATTTGCAAACGGAAGGCAAATATTTTTTAAAATCCAATGCATAAAATAATTAATTGATCTCTCTATTTTTAAGTGCATGACAGACGAAAATAGTATTTTATTGACATTCATATTTCCTTAAGTATGTATGAACATTATCTCTTTCTAAGATTAATTTGGAAGATTTATAAAATTATGAAAGTTGGTCGTTCTTCTTTTGGTATTGGTTTCGCATTATCTGCAATCCACCTTTAGTACTCACTCCAAAAGAAACTCTTGCCGTATTTTCATCGTTAATTCGCTATTATTTGGCTTAAAAAGTGTTAATATACAGTTATTGATACAAACAACATTTAAAAGCGAACAGTATCATCGAGTTATACATAATGAGTATATGGCTTTCCGTGTAAATGTCTTATTCTAATTTTTTGTAAACTGAAAGAGCAAAATCAAATTATAAAAATTTAATCAATATTTATTTCGTCAAATGTTTTCATTATTTAAGAACTTAAAAATGATTTTGCTTGCGCAAGTTCAGTTTATTCAAAACTAATCATTATTTTCACTGCCATTAAAAAATATTTTTGACATAATTCATTCATTTGCTGTGCTGAATATTTTTTATCAAAAAACTTTGTTCAAAACTACTTGTTTTTATGTTTAAATTAAATTTTCTTTGAATTCTTGTAAATTTAATTTAGTTCACCATAGATATGAAATTATATGATAGTTCAGTTCAATAATTAATTAAAATTGGGAGTTTAAAGCATTTCAAAAAATATAATCTTGTCTTGCAAAACTCGAAAAATAATCATGATTTTTTTCAGTCGAATTTTATATTGACAATAATGCGCGATAACTTATATCTGTTAAAAATAATATGTTATCAAACTGTTTTTTACATAGCCCTGCTTCACGATTGAAATACTATCGAGGTTTAAAATAAAAAATTTATGATGTCGCTCATAAAAATATGTGTATTTAAAATTCAATAAAAATAATTATGACTAAATTTTTATGTGTGTATTTTCCAAATTAGATTTTAATAAAAGATAGTCATTAATTTTCAACGCATTTTTACTATGTTTACACCATACATATTTAAGAATATTACAGAAAAAGTTGTATTGTTTTAAAATCATTATTTTATTTTTCTTTCAAAAAATAAAATATGAAAAAATCATATATGCGAAATATGATAAAAAATTAAATAAAAATACCTCAAAAACTTCTTTATTTCTAAAAATATATTTATAATATTTGAACCAAAAATACCGCTAAAATTCCTTTCACAGTTTGTGTGGTAAATTAAAATTGTCTTTATTTGTGTCATGAAATTAAAAACTATTTCTAATTATAGTTGGTAACAACACACTTAAATTTTCAATTTTTTGATTTTTCAAAGATTTTTTGTCACGAAAAGAATAGGTGTATTCATTTTTATTTAAAGATGGTTTTTTCATAAAATCGTTTCTGGAGAACGATTCAATATTTGAAAAATGTAATTTATGTTAAAAATATATTTTATGAAATTTAAGGATTTTCATAAATAATTAAGAGATCAAAATAAAATTGATTTTATAAAATTTGACTTTGAATATTAAAGTAGAGGCGATGATGAGAGCAATGAAGTTTTGTCTTTTGAGGTGATAACATGTGAGCATCTATGTGTGTTTGTTCGACTCAGGCCAAGCAGATTATTATCCATTGATAATGTCAATTTTTAACATAAACAATAAACTAGGGAAAATGGAGCTTAAACAGACCCTATTATACAATTTTCTCACTTTTTAAATATTTATTTTATCCATGTATTGAAAGACAAAATCTTTTATCCTCCATATTTTATATTTTTGAAAAATATTTAAGAAATAAAAGTCAAACAGATTATAATATCAGTTTTGATCCTAGAAAAAATATATGATGCTAAAAACTGTTCAATGAGTAAAAAAGGTACGCTTTACATATTAATGGCCTTAAGCATGTGAAAAATATTTATTCATTGATATTTGAATCCTTGAAGTTTGATCCATGTATATTAAACTTTTTAAATTATGTTTCAATGAATGATGGAGGAAAAAACCTAATATCTGATGTAGAAGATAAAAAATATTTAAAATTTACCTCAATTATTACTATATAAAGATTAAAAAGATATTTATTTTAATTAAATAGTACAACTTTTAAATTGTTTTCATTCATCAAAACATCATTCAACATATTTTGTCTTGAAGATCAAAAATCTTTGAATATTTTTACTTAACATACTTTAATGAGAAATATAAATTGGCGAACACATTAAAATGGTTAGATGAACCAGTTATTTTTCAAATAAATTTAAAATATCTGTAAAAATATTCTTTAAATACTTGTGGTTAACTTTTTTATGTTGAGATATATTTATCAGAGATATGTCATAAAATTTATTTTAATTTAATTATTTTGAATAAAACTATTTTTGGATAAGATGCACAAAGGAGTCGAGTCGTTTATTGATCTCCGAAAGATGAAAACAAATTATTTGAACAAATGTTTTCTTTTAAAAATAGAAAATTTTAAAAATTTATCAAAATAATAAATCCACATTTTTAAAATATCAAAGATTGACAAAAATTAAAATTAACAACTTATATTGAACTCATTTTGTTAATATTTATTTTGATAACATTATGAATTAATTAATGTTTTTCAAGTTTTAATATGCTCGAGAATATTCATAGAAATAATTTTATTTCAATTTTCCATATAATTCTGATGATCTAAGCATATTCGTTTATAATTATGTTCAATGTAGTCCATTCCATGCATGGAGCTAGGCACTACGGGAATTTTGAGACGAATACTCTTCTACTTATACAAATTGAAATCTTGTTCAATTTATTATCATATCAAATTAAAAAACAAAACATTTGTATTTTGAGACTTAATAAATCTATTTTAGATTATATATTAGTTGGCTTGTGAAATGAAGTCTAAAAATAAACACGTTGAGAAATCAAATAAAATAATGATATAATTTTATCAAATATAATAATTAACTTCAAAATGAGCAATTTTAAAACAAGTTGATTTATCATTATAACTAAATTTGAGAATTAAAGCAAATAAAAAAATATCGTATTCAGAGATAATTTATTGATTCTTATCTTAAACTCGTTGCCATTTTTTCAATCACAAAATTTTTGTTGTTTTCAAGATAATAAAACATATTACAACCTCACTTTATATCTGAACAGAGCAATTTCTGTAGGTCAAAGTTATTCAAGAAAAATAAAAATTTTATTTATTGGGAGAATTATCTTTGGTTTTATTTTTATAATTACAACCTTGAGAAGAGTATTTTAAATATTTGGTCTTCATATTAAGTAGAAAGATGTTTTTACAAATTCTGTTCTTCATTAAGAATATCGAATCGAGAAAAAATAATTGTAAAATTTCGGTATTCATTTCTATACTTTCAAACATTTTCCTTTCACTTCTAAGTATGATTTTAATTTTTTTAATTTTAAAAGCGGCATTTTTAAATCTTAAAGGATTCAAAAAGACATAATTTGAACAGATAAAAAATACTTAATGAATAATTTTCATGTGTTTGCGCGAATTGATGTTTAAACATAAATGATTAAATTCTGATTAGATTTATTCAATTTTAAAAAGATCAGTAAGTTTTTAAAGACGATATCAAAGACGTTTTCAAAAATATTTAAAACTATTGAATATCTGTCATATATGAAAAAATGTTTTTAAGGGTTGAAAATTTTTATATGAAAATTCACAAATATTTGAAAGCTCAGAATGAAGGTATCAGGTCTCTGATATCTCGTAAATTTTTAAAAACTTTTAAAATCGTATTGAATCCTAAAATACTCAGAAATACCATAAAAATTAGCTTAATCGTGGCATTAGACATAAAATTATGTCACCTTTGGATAGAATTCTGTAACATACTAAAAATTAGCAGACTCGAGTTTCATACACTGTTGCATTTTGCATATTTAACAAAAGAACTGGAAGATTACTTGTGGATTATCGTCTAAAGTTTATTTTTTCTGTTTCTTGATAAGTTTTTTAAATGATTTTTTACGAGGTAAAATTTGAAAAATTCTTATTGAAGTTATGCGCCTCCAGGTTGTCGTCAACTCAATTATTTGTTTACATCGATCATTTTGATGAAAGTTTAATTTATAAATCCACACAGAATCAATCATCGAATTTATACCAGATTACTTTTTATCAAGGCAGAGAATCATGTTTGTTATATAACGATTGAATTTGAAACGAATTTTGAATGGTTAAATTTGCTTAAATTGTATGATTTTATAATGTTTGTTCATAAAAGACCTTTAAGAAATATCCTCGTATCAAATTTTCGAATAATTAGTAATTTTTAAATGGCTGAGAAATACTTTTGACCTTAAAATTTTGCAATAAACTCGAGAAAATATAATCCTTTATTTTAATAAGGTACTCTGATTAGGATATAAAAATAAATTCATGAAAAATATATTATGTTAGTTCCTTTAATTTAACAAAAGTACAAATTCGTGCTCTCTTTTATCAGTAAGCATAAAATTTGACGAATTTATTTTGATAAATGTTTATATTTAATTGAAATGATAATTTAAAATCAATCTATTTTTTAAAGAAAAAAATAACATAAAATGCGACAATAATAAGGAAGTCACGAATGTTATTTATCATATCTTAATGTATTTATTGGCTAATTCCCAATAAAATGAAAAATGTGGAAGATCATAAGAGAAGCCAATGTGTATCAAGTCATAAAACCCTATAAGGTTTCGGTGATCCTTGAAATTAACTATATTTATTTAAATTTGAAGTCAAACATAAGTATATAGAAGTAATCTAAAAGCACTGATGTAGAACATATTAAGTCAACAAAATTGTCTCTTAATATTGGGATTTTAATTCAAACACTATCATTAAACTTTAAACCGTTAAATATTTTAGTCTCATCCCGCATCTCAGAATTTTAAGGAGGTTTGTTGTAAATATTTCAATGATAGTTTTTCCTTCGAATTCTTCAAAAGCATTTTTTTCTTTCGCTTAAGTGTCTGCATGAATAAAACATTCTCTATTTTGGAGATCTCCTCATTTTTTAAATGATAAATGAACAATCTTAGATTAATAAAAGTTATGAACGAGGATTAATCCAAAGAGTATATCAAAACTTTTCAGCTTTTTAAACTATAATTATTTCTCATGAAAAACTCATTATTATTTCGTTGTAAAAGTGACTATTTTCACTTTATGTGTTTTTAATTTCTAATGTTAATATATATCAGCTTAAAATAAATTTATCAAAAGAAATTAATATATTTTAATATAATTTCATAAAACCAAAATGGGTTTGATTTAAAAAACTTGTTTAAACAGAGTAATGAATTCATATTTAGCTCGTTAACCAGCTCAAAATCAAAAATATTTTTTAAAAAATGATATTTTTATCGAGTGTAACAAATAACTGAACAAATGTATGAGTTTGTATATTGAGACAAACATCGAGAGATCGGTAATAATTACAAAGTAAAAATAATTTTTCAATAAAAAATTTCAGTACAAATCAACAATCCTTAATTATTAAGAAGTTTATTTTATTTAATAATTAACGTTTATAACAGAATTAGAGAGAACCATTGAGAATAAAAATTTAATTTTGAAAATATGAACGATTTATTGTTCTTTGACTTTCATTTAATCAATCTAGAATAGTTTTTGATGATTTATTTAAGCATTAATCTTGAAAACATTGATTTAATATATCTAACATACAAAGGAGAATTTTTCAAGAATAAACAAATCGTATCTTTTAAAACTCAAATATCATAATTCTATTCGTCAAACTATTTTTTTAATTTATTATTTGTTTCATTTAACTCGTTGTAATTTATGCTCGATGTATTCTTTTTCCTATCTATTTAACTCTTATAAAGAATAAATATAAAAATAATTGAAAACATTTAGCATATTAGATAATTAAGGGAATATGAAATAAATTTCTTTCAACACCAATAATAAATTATTTTTGCATTTAACTGCTGAAATTTCAATATTTTTCCTAAACCCAGTTTAATTTATATTAAATAGAGTTTAAAATTTTAAACAATTTCTATTGATTCTTTGTATGAAGATTTAATCAACAGTGAATAACTGATTGTATATGAGTGTCAAATCATTCACTTTTTCTGATCTAAATGTTTGTAAAAATAATAAAATCATACACGTGCTGATTTTAAAACATATTTAATTTCCATAATCATTAATTAGAATAAATATACATGTTTAATGCGTTTTCTGTTTATTTAGATAAATAACACAACTCGGAAAACCCCTTAATATAGAGTAAAGACGTTTGATTTTTAATTTATTTTTCAATCTCATTAATATTGCTTTAAAATTTAGGATACGTAAAAATTTTATTCCATTTCATAATAAACTACAGATAGCATATTAAGAATAAATTTGAAGAAAGTTTTAATCAACACAAATAAAATTAATGAAATTAATACTATTAAACTAAGGTAAGGAATAAAATTAGAAATATTCGTATTTTATGTTTAATGTTGCTTCAAAAATAAGGAAAGAAAAAACCCTTAATTTTTAACAGTTTTGTTTAGGTATCTTTTAACTATTATTGAATAAGACTCGAGTTAGAGGATAAATTAGAGTTTTTTGATGTTATCGAAAAATAATAGAATAAAATAAATTTAAAACATCTTAAACTTGTGTAAAATCTTTTTAATGCAATGTAGAAGTTGAATCTAATCATTTCTAATCTTTTAACAGATAACTCAACAAATCTATGAATATTTTATTTGTTTCGACAAGTAAAATGGTAAAAATATGTTTTTTATTCTTGACTGAACAAAATAATTAAAATTTTTTAAAATTGCAAGAATTTTGTTGTTTATTTTTATTTGTAATTTTTTGCCGAGGAATGAATACTTAACTTTAAATATTTTTTGACAAATCCGTTTGTTTATTAAGATTTTAACATTTTCGTTCAAGTTAGAATATCATATCCAAAGATCTTATTCACAAATTTATGTATTTTGTGTTTTTGGATCGTTAAATGAAACTTTTGAATTTCAGAAAAAGTTTTTTAAAAATTAAAAATTCATGAAAGAGGTTTAAAACTAAAATAATTATTTTTCTATATTTTTATAAATTAAAAAGATGCTGATAAATGACAAAAAACATGAAAATTGCCGACGCTTTAATTTTATTTTTGATAAAATTGATTGAGGTTATAACCAATAAATTATTTTCTCTGGGGATACTTTTCAACTCAATTTTTAAAACATAAATTAAATTCAGAAAAAAGATTAAAATGATATTATGAAACGAAAGGCGTATCAATCTAGCATTGAAATAAAAACAAATGTTTATTATTTTCATTCGTCAAATATGATCATTTACTCAAATAATTTTTCACAAATATTCACAAGAAAAGACATTAAAAATGTTTATCATAATAATCACAAATTTTTGCCTTATACATTAGTTTTAACATCTACATTACAAGTAATAAAATAATCAAAAATATTCTTGACAAAGTCACTTTAAATTTGTCAATAAAATCTGCTTAATCATCACGTATGTTTATTCTGTATATTTCTCACGAAAATCTGAGGATAGCTAGAATCTCTCATGAACAGTAAATTTTCAATGAAAAGACGAAAGATCAAAAAACTCAAAATTATCAAACATGTCTCAATAAAATCTATTTGATGACACTTTCTTGTTGAAAAATTTATAGGTATTAGTTCAAAGTGAATAAAAATGCGAAATTATTTTTGATAAAACAGATACCAAATTTATTCATCAAATAAAGCATCTTCTAACCTAACTTAATCATCGGAAATTAATTTTTCTTTGTAATAAATATCTTATTCAACAAATATATTTTCAAAATGTTATCGTTATACAATTCCAATCCCTTGTGATAATTTTTAATCATGGTAAAATCTTTGTGTCATTTTATAAATCTTTATTTTTCCAACGATAAATCCTAAATTATACCATTTCTTCAAAATAGAATCTGTTCTGAACATTTCATGCTTTAATGTTATTTGTGATAAATTAAAAAGATAAAAGCTCTTTATTTCGGCTCAATATAATATACTGTTAAAATATTCTTCTTAACTTGAGGCTCATATAAAAAATTTTGTTGTATATTATAACAATTATTTTTATTCCACTTTCCATAAAATTGAATGCTGAAAATATATTAGTCAGGAAATATACTTGATTCAATATGTGAGAATTTTTTCAAAATTACACTATTTAAAAATTATATTGAGGTATTTACAATATTTTTATCTTTTTCATCTCATTATAAAAAATTAATTAAATTTTTAATTAGAATTTTCTAAGTCATTAATATCGTTGTAAAATTCACGTAATGTATCTTTACGTTTTATAGTTCAGTGACTTAAAACAACATTTGATTTATATATTTCCCAAAAAATAAGTGTTTGAATTTTACATTTTGGAAATTATAAACAAAAAAGTTGTCAATCTTTGAACGTAAAACATAAAATTATGTTTTACATGAAAATATGTTCGTTTTCTCAGATAGATATTAAGCCTATTCAATATTGGTGAAAATTTTACTTATTGTAATTAGTTTTGAACTCAAAAAATTTTCCTAAATTAGCGGTTCTATTTTGAACTACGAATTTAAATAAAAATTAGTAAAGTATATAAAGCCTTTAGATATGAAGGTTTAAAATTTTTCATCATGATTCAGAGTCATGTTCCTTAACTTCTGATTTCAAAATATGGTTCATCGGGCGTTTTAAAGCAATTCAAATCAATGGTTATCTTATTAATTTGTATTTTGTAAGATATTTGATGTTTTTATCGTATAGATTTATAATTTTCCTAATTATTAAAAATTAGTGAATTGATCTTTTCTTCACGATATATATCCATATAATCGTATAAAATAGTAATCACTGCTTTTTTTATTCTTAATTCACATGTTTACCAACACAACAGGATATTTTTTCTGGATTCATTTTTATAACTATTTGTTATTCATTTAAATAATGTATCTGGAATTTTCATTTAAATCTTATGAAATTTAACAGACTCAAACCGTTTTAAAATTTACAGAATATATATTTTGTGAAATATTATAATTCAATACAAAGAAAATCTATGAATAAAGTAGAAGTACATATGTGTGTTAACACATTTAATAAATAATAATTCATTAACTAAGCAAACATGAAATCCAAATAAACTCTTCTTGATAAAAAAACTAGATTTTTGAAATCTTTTATCTTGAGTGTCACAACTAAAGTCGAAATTATCATATATGTTTGATAAAATTTAGACAGTATAAATCGAAAATGTATTTTGATGTTTAAAATTTATTCTTTTAAACTTAAATTATGATGTAGTTATATTTTTGGGAGAAGAAACATAGAAGCTGTCTTTTTTCATCAGAATAAAATTAATTGGCTGTGAAAAGTTCAAACACATTGTATTTAAAATTGAAAAAATTACAGAAATCGGGATTGAGTAATTGGGGGAGGTTTACAATTTTTTCATGACACTGTACTACAATTAAAATTTTATTCGGTTTAAAAAAAGTATTTAAAGGTAAAAAGCAAATAATTTTCAAAACAAATACTTCAATGAATTTAAATTTTAGTTTTATAATAAATTTGAAAATTTTTATGTAAAATAAAAAGTTTAAGATGAAAAAAATCATAATTACTATTTTTATAAAAACAAGTTCATGAATTTTTCATGAAATAAAAAATATTAACTAAAATATACTTTCGAATGTTTTAGCATACAAATAATATATTTTTAAATCATAATAGTTCGAAAAAATACTTCGTAGCTAGTTAAACCATAAAAATTAGGAATAAGCAGAAATTTGTAAGATCTCTCATATAGATAGCACGTTTAAAGGAAATTTTTTCATCTTGATAGTATATATTAAATAAATATCTTTAAAGACACTTAAAATCTATTATTTTAGTAAAATTAAACCACTATTTTTGTTTAACAATCACTTAAGGTGAAATCTAGTTCAGAACATAGTAAATATAAAGATTATAATTAGAAAAGGTTTGAATATTTCATGTTACTTTATGTTATTTTTGAAATAAAGTAATTTACGATAATCGAAAGGAAATGAAAGAATGGATCAAAAAAATGTTTAACCAAGGATACCATTGAAAGAAAATTGCAAATACAGTAAAAAATGTAAAATTTAGATTTATAAAAATTTCTGAGTTGAATCTGGAAATTAATTCAATATCAAATTCACGAGATGAAAATAAATTCCATATATGAAATCCTTCAAAACAGAAAACGTGTAGATGCTTCGAGAAATCAAAGTTTTACATTTTAATATTTTGTATTTAAATGCCAATTTAGCATAAATTTTAAGATATTCACACTTTCTGAAAATCTGATGATTTTTGTCGACTTTTAACTTTAATTTTTTAAAATAAGATTTTTCAACAAATGAGAAGTTCGTTTTCATAAATAATTTTTGAAAATTACTGTACGTAAATATCTAAAAGTTATAAGTTTGAAAAATCTAAAATTAGAATTTTAAACCCTCTCAATATTCTAAATTCGTTCTATCTCTCATGACTAAATAATCATGTGTATCAATATATGAAAAATTCAGGAGACAACAAATTTAGGATATCACAGACATTATTTTATTTACAACATTTAGATAAAAATATATCTCAGTGGAAATTTTGAAACTTGTTATCGATGACTGAAATAAATTATAAATATAGTGTTTTATCAAAAATTGTCTTTTAAATTTTATATTTAACATAACATGATGGATAATTGAAATAAAAATATTAAGTTTTAAGATTAAATCATTGTATTTTTATTTTAAAAGTTGTAGATTCACAGTTCTTGATTTAGATAATTGCTTCATTTCCATAAAAAGAGTTAAAAACTTGTCTTTAGTGAATTGATGAATTTAAAAAGATGTAAGCTTTGGGGAAATGTTAGAAATCAGAATTTAATGAGAAACCTTTAAAACGTCTTTTATTTAGATTTTTTAAGAATAAATAAATTAGAATCAGATATGATAAAATAATATTGTTAACTAATAAATACGAAATGGATGTCTTAACTGAAGATTTTAAATATTTATTTAATATTAATTTAAATGAGTTGTCAAATTCTTAATAATCTTTGAAAGAATTCAAGACGATCTAATATTATCAAACAAAGAGATATAATCATGATAACAATAGGATCTATGAGAAACACAATCCCTGTAATTAAAAAAAATATGATTACGTGGTATGATAATCTCCATCTTTTTAGATGTTATATTCAATGTTTCACTTGATGTTATATTCTTTATTTTGGTGTTAATTTCCTTCGTTGAATTATTTGATATCAAAAGTAAAAATGGAATGATCTGAATCCCGTTTTTGATAATTTTTGCATGAAAGAGATAATTACTCTTTGATAAATCAACTACTAATTGGTCGTTTCCTATTCTCAGCGTGAGCACAGTATCCTATGTTTTAAATTGATACAGTTTTAATAAATTTAAAAGATTAGATAATATATGAAAGGGTGTACTATCGAACTCAGGTTGGTGATGTTAACAAACAAAAAGATTTACATCTAAGTAAATGAATGAAATTTTCGCCTCTTTATTATGAACAGGAATAGATTTGAATTTACAAACTGGTTTTGTTTTAGAGGTGACACAAAATTTATAAATTTCAGTAAATGGCGATATTTTGAAACGGAGTTTATATAGAATTGTCACGTGTTCTTGTTTTTCAGATTTAAGATGCATATTTTTTGATGTTTCAATTGAATGAAGGTAAACGCACAGACCATAATAACAAAATTCTAATGGTATGGAATAGCCTTGTTTTCAAAACTTTGAACTGACTGATTAATATTCTGCGATGAGGCCACAGTCGATATGAAGATTCAAGTAAAACAGATTTCATATTAGACGAAAAGACCCGCAATGTGAACTATTATGTGTAGCTTTCATACCTGTGTAAGATTATCATGTCGAAAAGGAAACATTATTTGACGGACAAGATTTTCCATGGGAACTATTAAGGTTTTGACGTATCCACAACTACAATAACTGGATTCCTCAGACACGTCTGCACATATTTCAAATATAGACATGTCTTCATAAACTTTTACGTTAATTTCAGAAACTAAAAGAACATTTAATGTGTAATATATTTGGGGGTTCTTCATAAATAGAAAGGTATACCTGATGAAAGTCCATTGTTTCGGTAAAAATTTGAATATTATTTCTTTCCATCGACACAGTACTCAAAGTGGTGACACCTTTTAAATTTATTGTCTTGTATGATGAACCTGGAATCAGTATAACAGGATTCTTAATATAGAATCCAAAAATACAGGTTCGTAATAAACTGGAAAATTATATATAAATGGAGTTAAAAAACCAGATTGTATCATACATGATATTTCTAATCGCAGGAAAAGACACCATTCACAAATGTAATACTATTATCTTTGAAACTCTTAATAGCGTTTTCATTCATGAATAATTGAATAAATTTTATCGGTTCTTTATTCTTCATAATTTTAAAATCTTACCATATTTTCAAAAATATCTTTGAGTTTATTAATTTCATTTGCCTCATCTTTCTTAACTTTGAGTATTTTACTTTGAGATTTGATGATAAGCGTGAGAAAGTTGCATTCAATCGTATAGAATCCGTTTTCTGGTCGTGACAAGTGTAATTCTTTTGTTTCAGTTTGAAAAGGCACATAAAAAATCTTAATTTTTAACATGGAAGTTTTCTAGATTTAATAAAATTAATACAATTGAATCTGCGACTATTTTTAAAAAGTTTCTGGCTTCTCGTTGTTCATTAAATTCATGAATATACTATCCTGTATTTCTGAGATTTCGATCGAAGAATTTCCAAGGTGATCAAAATTTTTCGCGTATGCGTCGACATGGACGATTATTTTGTCGAAATCTTGTCTGGAAGTATCAAACCGAGTAAGTAAAATTAAATAATCACTTTAATTAAATGAAAAATTACCTAGTTATCTGTTTGACTAAAGCTAAAAATAAAGGAATTAACATTATTTATCAATTTATACTTTGAATCGAGAACTGGTATTAAAACGCCTTTCAAAATTAAGCTTAAAATGCAATTTAAACGTCGTTTTATCAAGTGGGCGTATGCAAACTATAATTAATAAAATTTTATCATTTTAACTACTCTGTAAATTATTTATTTTTTCTCATTTTTTTCTTTATTAAGTAAAAAAATGAAAAAAATTAATTTTTATTTGTTATTTAATTAAATTGTAATCCCTAAAGCAGAATTTTCCCAATTTAATAACATTAAATTTTTGTAAAAATAGAAAAACGCAAATCAAAGTAAAAAATAAGTCACAGTATATCTTTTTCTTAAGATTCGCATTCATTGTTTTATAATAAAGACTGGTAATTAAAATATATGAACACAAAGTATCCTCATTCAAGTTAATATACAAATATTATGCTTAGTTCAATAATAACCTGCTAAATATGTAAATAAACGTATGAACATATTTAATCCAAGCAATATTGATAATCTTATAATTTCCTCCCATTTAATTTGTAAATTGAGCAATGACAAAATTTTATTATGATACTGGTAATTAATTCTCCACCTGATAGTTATGCCTGACTTCAGTAAATTGTGGCAAAATTATTTCAATATATTCTTAGTTAGTGATAAAAATAGGATAATTTTGTTAAATAAAAAAAGTTTTATGTTCAATTGTCCATTTTATTTGGTTTTTTTGTTATTTATATCCAAAGAATTTTAACAAATTCATTATTTTAACTCAAAAATTTTTATAAATTAAAAAAAATTTTGATGGTTTAAACAACATAATAACTTTTAACTTTGACCAATATTAATAAAATTCTTGAGGTGTGTAATGGTGTGTAGACTCATCCTAAATCCTTACATTTTTATTTATTAAATAAAAAATAATTTTTTAATTTATAAAGTTTGATTTTTAAATTGATAAACTTATCTGTATATACTTTTATCGTTTTAAATATTTAATTATTTAAAAATATGCCCTATGTAACTGGCCTGCATCTTATATGGTGCATTAAATTGATATAATTTATGTTAGAAACAAAAATCTTGTTAAAACTCGTTTAAAAATAAATAAGCTATTTTCGTAGGTTACCATTACCCTCAAAAGCGAGATGCAACATTGCTGATTTAAATGTTTTACATAAAGGTGATCCAATACAATATACATAATAATTTTGCCATGAACATATTTCTACTATCATCTCCACCATGGTTATGGATTAAATCAATTTTATTTGTTAATATATGCATAAGTGGCCTGTCAAAAAGAACGATAAAATAAAAATCAAATATTTTAATTTCCCCAACTTTCTTTGTCTATTTTCTTAAACATGCTATTTTTTCAATTTTGGAAATTTTAACCATGAAAGCTCGATGACACTTTCGAGTCTGCGCAATAGTGTTTGGCTTATTTGAATCGAGACTATAATTTATTGAATTTAACCGTTACTTTCATATAGGTTGAATCAAATTATTCTAAAATATTAAATATTTTAAGTATTTCATTCATTCTTATTTAATTCTATCATGAATAATTTTGTTCAAAAATCGAAATAAAATTTATCTTGACCAATTTTATAAAAGGCGATGTAGTATCTGTAAATTCCATTTTGCAGTGGAAAATTTTAACCTTCAAGTCTATAGCTATCTTAAGTTGAAAAAATAATACCCCATATACAAATCAGTACAGATATCTGTTTTACTTAAAATCAATCAGTTATCTCTTTAAATTTAATAATTCGTGGTTTAATATTGACAACAAAATTTAGCTGATTACGAATATTCTCAGCTGTTTATTATCTAATTGTAACGCCAGAAAAATTGTGGAAATAACCATCTTATTCTCCTCAACTTTTTTCGAAATACCGAAAAAATAAATTTTATTTTGAAAAATTAAAAGAAAAGAATCTTACAAATCTTCTAAGTATACACACACGATCTTAAAACAGAGATGTTTTCGTATAATTTTGCATACTTTATATCTTTGAAAAGACAGAACTAGACTTCGAAATGCTGCTGATACTAAATATATACAAATGGATATTTTCCACCTTCTTTTTATGACGAATATCTCTGAATTCAACTAAAAACAACTCAGTATCTCGACAATTTATTGTCACATCGTTTGCAAAATAAAAATATATCAACTTTAGGATTTATTTTATTTTTCCTTAGTTATTGATTCATAGGATATGATAACCATATTTTTGAAAAAATACGAATATGGATACATCATTAAATACCTAATAAATGTAAATTACCCCACAAAGATGAAAAAGATGTTCTTTAACAAAGATTCATAATTTTTGATTTAAGTTAACCCTAGTATTCGTAAGATATCAGCTTTCTAGTTTACAAAATTGAGTTATCTAATAGATGTTCCAATGTTCTCTAAATTGACAGCTTTGATTTATGCATTTACTGTGCCAGTATTTTTGAAATAATATTAATTTTCCCCAGTAGGTATTGAAATCCCCCATATATTATAAGGCCCTTTTTTATAGAATTTTTTTAAGCTAAAAATAAAATTCATTTTAAAACATGTAAACTAACATTTTATAAAATGCATTGCGAAATAAAGTTTTTAATAAATTTGAGTTTTCCAAGATATTTTCCCTCTCGGTGTGTTTTATTTTATTATTTATATTTTAAAAATAATTTTATAACTTTTAATCAAAAACTAAAAAATTTTCAACAGTAGACGAAATTTAATGTAAACTCCCAATTAAAAAATTTTTCATTCAAACGATAACGAGAGTTCATGTTCACCATTACCATGTTTTGAAACTAATCATTTGTTATATTTTCTAAATATTGTTTTAAAATGCATGAATTATAACGATTAAGATTTTTTTAGATCTTAATCGATTTTTTTTACCATTCAGAAAATTACTTTTGACCATAAATTACAATCAATTTTAATGTCATTTGTACGAACGAAGTACATCTTATGACAATATAACAATCTTTTGATTGCAAATTTGACGATTTTTGACGTATTTTTTTATTTTTCAAAACAAAATTAATTATCATTTTTGATATTTACAGTTTATATCTTCTCACAGGGTGTTTCATTAAATTTAACAATTTGAGACTTGTTTACTTTGCCGTATTTAGAGTTTAATTCAGGAATTTTCAGATTCAGAGCGCATTTTTCAATGTTACACGTGTTTCCGACCAAGTAAAAATTAATCTGAGTTTTCATTTTTTGACTGATGAATCGAAAAATCTAAATTACTTGATTTCGGTCATAATTTTGGGAAAATTCGCAGTTCCTCAAATATAGGTTCTTAATTACTTTCTATCGTGTGGACATAAAATATATACAGAAATTTTTTATGTATGTATTTAATTAAGATGGATAATGTTTTAATTTTTGTTTGAAAAAGGTTGTTAAAAACATATCACAAACAATCCATAGATCATGTTAAATACCAACATTAAAAAAATTATTCATTTTTGCATATTAAAAAATTAAATGTGAGCATGTAAAATTTTGTTGGGAAAAATGAATATATGATCAACTGCTCGTTTTTATTTCAAAATTAGTGTAAATTTATGTTTATATTTAATAAAAATAACTTTATTTTTTTGATAAAATTTAGATTTCAAAATTTAAATTTTATCATTCCGAAAGTAGGGAATAAATAAAAGAATATTCATTGTATTAACAATACAAGAGATATTAAACACTGATTTTTTACCAGAAATGACTGAAAAGAAATATTTTGTGAAAACTTTCAACTTAAATATTCCAAAAATTTAATCACATTAAACGGAAAATTTTAGATTCACAGCTTTTGCAAGATATTGAATGAAAAAATATTTTGCTTACAAATGTGGCGAAAAATGTGACCAATATTACCCTTATGTCGATGAAAGATCACACTGATCAAAATATTTTATTTATATTAACACAAAACTAACTGCGCGTTAGATAACGCTCTCGAATTAAGATAACGTAAATGTAAATCTATTAAATCTTATCCCGCTTTATTTTCGATCCTTAATTTTGAAACTTCTAGATGCCAAAACCGCTCTGACATTCTAGGAAGATAAATATTTTACTTTAGATTTCCTGTTTTAATTTCTCATTTTTGCTACCTTAACCTTTGTCTCTACACATTTTTTTCAATTTCTTTTCATACATCCTTGATCCTTTATGGGTGGATGTCTTGATTTGAATTAAGTGATAAATTGTCATTATCAGACATATACTTGTTTAATCTTAAGAGGAATGTGTTTATAAAACTCTATTGATGTTGTTCGGCGTATTTTCATTTTGTTATAGCATCAATTTTTCTAATTATCGTCGTGAGACTGATCATTAAACCAATGCGCGAGGGAGATGGTGACCTTTGTTTCTTTTTTAAGCCCCATATTTGGTAATTAGGTTTTAGCTCTCTGTATCTAGAGAATCTACCACGATACATGTTCTCATTAATTTGGAGTCAATCATGGAACTTCGGATATCTGGAATCATGTTTTTAAACAGAGGTATGCCTTCGCCATGGTAGAATTTCCATAAGAGAAATTCGAGTGGATGCATAAAGGCTGTTACGTATAATGAAAATCACTCTGTAACGACATTTATTTTTGTTTTTGTTTGAAGCTCTTTCAGAGTTGTCTCGGTTCTTGAATGTTCAAATAACTCTTACAACAGCCCCATAACTTCTACAATGGTACGGAGTAGTTTTAATATGATTTATCTGGTTTAACTTGCAAAAATATTTGAGATCGTAAATGATAAATCGAGGGACAGTGTTCTGGACTCTGCAAATATAGAATTGGAATAGTCTAGAATCTCGATTATCTTGAAAAATTAAGTAAATCGACAGGAACTATTTCGATCCATTTTGAGTAAGAGTCAGGCTTAACAAACAAATATTTTCATAGGATGGTCCCTACAATCCAAATGTAACCTCGCCTTTTCTTCATTGAGAATCTTCAAAAAACTAAATAGACGTTAAGGTTATTAAACAGGAAATCCTTGCAGTTTTCGCATTGATGTTTGAATTCCTTAAATCTATTACCTAATCTTCCCACATTACATTTATCTTAACGTAGATTTCCTTGCATAAATACAAGGATTTCTTCTTTATGTCTTTGAAACACCAAGTTCCTTGACGCTTCAAGAACTACTTTTCGATGGACATATA
The DNA here is from genome assembly GCA_024349245.1 of Neodontobutis hainanensis. Taxonomy (NCBI): domain Eukaryota; kingdom Metazoa; phylum Chordata; class Actinopteri; order Gobiiformes; family Odontobutidae; genus Neodontobutis; species Neodontobutis hainanensis. Next base: position 113,235 of record JALDNG010001219.1, read on the forward strand.
TCACAATTCCGTCAAAGATAGATCGTTTATTCCACACTTTATCATCTGCTTATTTCACATCTCGAGTCTTTATTTTCATGGCTTCATTCTGTTCATAAATCTACGATTTTATTTTGCAAAACGTTCCAAATTGTGCCTTTCAAGGAAAAACCATGAGTGACGACTATCCAAGAATTGACTTAAAAGAATTTTACTTGCTAAACGTCGATATTACCATCTAATATAGGGTCGCTGCATTTTTATAGAATAATCGATAAGGTATGTCACCTATTTCATTGAGTGATACTGATTTTGAATTTATTTCAATAGTATAGATTCTAATGAATAAGACTAAACCCTCTCAGTGGGTAATAGCTATGACTGACACGAAACGAAAGGAGACAATATCTATAAAAGGTTTGTGAAGTCATCTAAAAATGTATTTTCGACCATATATATTGTTATTTGAATGGAAAAACTATCCTCAGGTCTTTTTTCCTATTTGATTTATTTAAAGTTGAATTGCTCCGATGCCCTAACACGAAGCATCTTTACAAATCACAAGTTGGCATTTATAGTCGTAATGCGTACTCCACTCACATGCTATTAGCTTCTCTTCAACAAGCTGAAGTGCTTGGTCTTTCTAATCCCTCTACTTCCACTGTTTATTCTTTCTTAACAACTGAGTAAGATCAGCTGCCATCTTCTGTTACATGGGTATGAATATTTTGTAAATTCGACAGAACCTAGCAATAATTGTAACTCTTAAGTTTTTCTTGGTGAGGGTATTTTAACAGTGAAATGATATAAGACCTCTCAAGTAGATACCAGCTTTATTGATTCAATGAATAAAATAATTGATCGATTTTTGAAATAACTTTTATTTAGATCTTTGTTTTGCCAGGCTAATCTTTTTATAGCATTGATAAAACAGTTTAAATGTATCGTGTGTGTTTGTTTTTATTTCAACCATTACAATTATATCGTCTATCAAACAGGATAAGTGATTTTTTAATGAAGAAATATCCATCTTTTTTGAAAAAGCGACAGGATGAGAGACATTCCAAATGACACCCAGCATAACGGAGATATCTCATATGTTGGGATCTCAAAAAGATATTTGAAGGTAAGTTGTCTTCAGGTCAATCCACGAGAAAGTGGTTACTCCATTTAAATTATCAAAAAACTAATCTAAGCGTGATAAAAGATAATTATTTATTTTAAATTACGGTTGATTGTTTACTTAAAGTCTCCACAGATCCGTATACTCCCATTATATTTTCTAGTAACATATATTGACGCTGCCAAACAAACATGAGAATTTGTGATGTTCTCCAATCTCTAGAACCTTCTTGTATTAATCAATTGAGTTCATTTTCCAGTCCTTGGTTCAACGCAAAAGGGACTGTTCTCGGCCACCTAAATCTCGAATCTAGTTTACCGAACCAGTACCGCTTTACTTCTAGTTACTTGATGTGACAGTATATCAGTGAAATCTTTTGATTCTTCGTTCGTTGGATTTTCTTTCTGGATGTAAAGGTTACTCATGTTATGCGAAATTTTTTTAACTGCTGGATCTGGAAATCTAAATTAATTTTGAATTTGATCAGCTAATCACAGCCGAAAATTGGTGTATCTCGTTTTATAAGTGTTGGTAATTTTTTGATTTAAATTAATTCCACATTTACGTGAGAATAGCCCATTATGGTATATCCTAACTTAGGTATCATGTTATTTTTGATTTTATATTTTCTAATGGCACCGCTATCCGCTCCCAAGAAGTTATATCGATGTGTGAAATATTTGAAGATGTATCACGCAAAAAATCAATATACTTCTCGTTGACTCTCCTTTAAATTTCAACGGAATAAGGAATTAATAAAATACAGAGTAAAATTATCAATTTTAGTATTATACGCTCGTCTGATTCATGCGAGAAAGGCAAACTTTTAAAAATGCCCAGCTTCACATAAAAAATTTAATCATTGGCTGAGCATTGTTCTGAAGTTTGTTAGAAACCTTGACTTCCACGACGTCTGCAAACACCAGTTTTTGATGTTTAAACAAAGTGATTTAGAATCTCCGATTTTTCTTGAGGATGATCTTTTTGGTAATGTTGGCCCACTTAAAGAGATTAGACCCTGAATCAAGAATTATATAGCAAACCAGATAGCTCTATCATATCTCAGAGCGTTATTCAAAGGTCAAAGAATGAGGATAAGAGTATCTCCTGAATATCAGAATTATTCAACTCCATAGTAAACTGATCTCTTCTGATAAAGTTTAAATATTTTGCCTACTAACTATGGAAAAATGCAGGGCGCAGTCTTGCCTTATAGATCTTGACATATTCTTTGTTTTATACGACACATAAGTAGAATAATCTTAGCTGAATGTTAGGATTTCTTTTCTTCTCAAAAAGTAAGGGTATTGAAGTTTCTTTGGTCTACTCGCATATCATTTGAACAATCTCGAGGTCATATGTTGCTATGTTACAGGTTCCTCTTAAAAATTTGAATCGTGTAACGATTGATCTCAATCTTAAACCATGAGTTTGATTGCTTATCCAAAATTAAAAATTTCCCAATCTTCGTTCTACTCCTCGAATTCTCCAAACATTAAAATCAAAGGATCTTGAAAATTTAAGAATTTGAGTTGTTTGGCTCGTTGTCACATTTAATAGCTTCACAAAGCTAATTTTATACGAAAGCATGAGCACTAACTAGGAACTGTTTATATCAATTTATAACAGAAACATAAATGGTGAGAAAATATTATTTGAATGGATAAACTTTAGCTTTATAATCATTTTCTGCGTAATAATAACTGTCGAGTATTTTTTATCTTAAGCATCTGTTTAAAATTTTTAAAAATCGATTTGCAATCAATAATTTACCCAATTGTTGAAAAATTGCTTTATTTTATCAGAATCGGTAAAATATGCACAGTTGAATTCTTTCAAATAATTTAAAACATAACGTAACTCACCGCGCGATATACAATAAGCACGCGTAACGCTTTTCTATTGATAAATATATCATAACTACGTTTCGAAAAACCAAAGACAATCTAAGCGATCTTAGGTATAAAATGAAGATATTTATTCTATTTTTTATTATTCTAGAGAGTTTCAAACGAACTTTTTATTTTACGAGCGGTATTTTTTTAAACAGCGATCCTTGCTTAATATCAATGAAGATAAATTTGTCAAAGTTCGCGTCAAAAAATTGCCAGGTTGAGTTTGAATTTTCCAAACTTTTAATAGTCAGATTTTTATCCCAAGGAAATGATTATGTTAACTGGAAAATAGCCAAGCTGTTTCGTATTTATCGATTTATATCAGAAAAACAGAAGCCGTGACATCGTAATAAGTTTTTTATTGGTAAATTTTATGGGAGGAATTGATTTTCACTTTTATATTTTTATAAAAAGGCACTAAGTCAACATCATTAATTGAGATTTTTGAAATATCAGAATTCATAAAACCCGAGGAGAAAATTTTAAATGTCGTTGCGTCAATAAAAGTCTTCCGTCAAAACTCTTCCCTGAACTGTTTCGGTTCTAAAGAGCACCATTATCTAGACCGCCCTAGTACATGGAAGGGTGAGGTTACCAAATAACTCCCTTTCTTTATTTGGCACATTAGGAGACCGCACCAATTGGTATCGTTTAAATAATTTAATCATCAATGGAAGTTTACATTAAATATTACACCGTTATAAAAGTTAAATGAAATCACCACAGGTTTCATAAAGTTAACGCACTTCGAAAAGTGAAGATTTTTAAATGGACTGATAATTAACCAAAAATGCATCAAAATATTATGAGTTTAAAATATCCGTCAAGTATGCTTTGAATCCTTTTCCGATCAAATCAATGTATGTTTGAATATATAAGCACCACGCTTCAGTATGTGGTACTTATTGTCTTAAAATAGATATTTCCTGGGTATACACAATTAAATTAGTGATATTCATCAAAATTTTTGCTGACCCTTAATTAAAAATATTATTGTAGTATTGTCACATTGTACCAATTTTCTTAACGCCATAAAATCATTGATTTTTCGATTATTAGCTGTTTTTCCGGTTTTTCATTGAATATAAACATCATAAATTTAGCATCCGAAATATATTCAGCAAATTGAACATTTCTTTTCATAAATGATATGTATGCAAATAAAAATGCTGTTCTTCAAAATCCTCGAGAGTAAATTATTTTTCATCTGCTTTGAAGGAGAAAACAAATATACCCATTTGGCAGTAATGAATGTCGCGCAGACTCAGTAGATTCTTTTAAAAATATCACATGAATCAATACATTGATTCCATTGAAGTTTTACTGTTCAAACTGGTCAAATTTTAGAGAAATGAAAACAACCACGAGCTTTCTAAGTGTATATGTAAGAAAATTAAAGTCGCTGAACCTCAAACGATATTTAAAATATTTTGTCAAAATTTTCATAATGATTTCTAAAATAACGAAAATAAAAGGATTTTAAAGAAAAAGTTGGATCCTCAGACTTAGCTGTTGCGTAGAATATGATAAAAGTAAATTCTAAGTTCTTCTAAAAACCTCTTTGCAGCCATGCTGTTTGTCTAAAAATACTGCTTTATTTTTCAAAAACAAATTAGTCGTATCGTAAACGTTATAAACCACGATATCTTACAGAATAACACCAATTAAACATTTCCACTTTCAATTAAATTACCCGGGGAATAACTCAAACATAACGCCGAAAATTATAATAATCAGCACTTTGTTATTTTGTCATTAACTTCCAATACCTTAAAACTTAACCAGTTTTAAACGAGCTGTTGATAAGGGCTCTTGGTTATGTTAGATTCGTTGTGAAGGAATTTAATGAATTTTTGATTTATTTCAAATAAACCACTGTAAGATTGCTGTAAACCTTAATTTTATTTGATATTTTATCCGAAATATTTTAGGCGATGAGAAGAGAACAGTGGCTACCAAAAATCATCTGTGATTACTTTTTTCAGGTTCTCTTTTTGTGATATATTGCGAGACCTTGGTTTAAATACGAAATATAACAGATTTAATCTTTTGATGACTCAACCATTATGGCCATGTATTTTACACCCAATCTCATTCGTGCGCAGTGATCATCATGGCTTTAGTCGTTGTTTTAGTTATCGGAGGTTTTAAATCTTCTAGAAACCTTGATTTATTAAAATTTTTGATGCAGAATATCATTAAAGATTAAAAAATCTTTCAACGATTTTGTATTTTAATTTTATAAGATTCACGGTCAATGGCATCACTGCGGATGCTAGATATTTGGGCTGTCCATTTTATGGCAGTAGTATTCACGTTTAAATAGTCATTAGATAAAAATGTCTTTCTGGTTGGTTTATAAAGTAAATATGTTAAAGGTGGGTAATAAAATATTTTATAATACTCGTCCCTTGCCGCGAAAAATCAGTTTTTAAGAATCAGAATGACATTGAAAAAGACTAATTTTCCCTTATCTAATAAAATGAAGCTGGTTGTCCATTTGATCTTAAATTTTCAAATAGATATACAATAAATTAGAAAATTTGACATATTTCTTTTTGTTCAAATTTTCTTTGTATAAGTGGTTGAACTATTTTCGCATTTTCTAATGTTTTCATTTTTTACCTTAAATAGTATTAAATTTTAAATTTCTCAGTTTGGCCTGAAATCAGATTTTACTTTATATCTAAAATCAAAGCTCGAAGCTTAACTTTATATAATTGTCGTTGTTTAACATCGAAAACTAAGGTAAAGATAATCGTACTTTCTGCGCAATAAAATACACTGAACCAACTGAGCGAACTATTTGATTCCCTTTTGAATGAGATTTTAACTTGTTAGATTGTTTAAGGTTTGATTATTTTCTGTCATTTCGGATCTTAATTCTAAAATTTTCTGAGTTTTTTATATCTGTTAAAGTTAGCAGAACAGAAATCACGTCATTTCATCTGGTAACATTTAATAGATCCATAACTCTCTCGAATAACTTAAGTCTAAAAATTTTATATTTTATCTAGCATTGCACCCATGTAAAATAACATATGATACAATTTATATTGAATTTATATTCCAATAATCACAAGGATGACACTCAGCACTAGATCTAAAAATGAATAATATGTTAAAAATTCAATAATCAAAATTAGCGATTCAGAGAGGTTATCAAATAGAGAGCAAATATTAAAGATAAATTCTTTTGACAGCTTTGAAATTTCTTCGGTTACCAAAATAATAATAAATCTAATAAATTGATGGGTAGGATTTCCAGAGTTTATTCTCACAAAAATTAAAGTCTATACAAACTTTACACATGCGCAAGTAGTAATTCTGTATCAGCTATTTTGTGTTATTTTTTCAAAATTATTTGAATATTTAATCAACATAACTTGACCACAGTAAAAAATAAAACCGAAAGGTAATATACTCCGCCCGCCGTGTACTTTTTTTGCATATATTCCCTCTTTATCCTCTTGAGTTTGAGTTATCCAATTTTGAAGATTCTCGTCATCTGCTAAAATTCGGCGTTTCCTCTCCTGATGATTTAAATATCTTTCATCATTGAAATTAGGCAATGGCTGTTCTCTGTTTTAGATTATGTTTAATGACCATGGCTTCTTTATTAAGGTTAGTAACCATTGGATGATTCTGAGCCAAAGTTGCTTGATTGTTATTGAGTGTTCCTGCGAAACGGGAGATTTCGTTGATTTCTCTTAAGATTCATAAAATTCATTTTGCTTTGAACTGATGATAATATTAATCCCGTCTTTCATATCCTTCTGATTCTATAACCATTCCTGTTTTTTCATTGAATCCTCAAATATATCCTCATTAGAATCATCATCAAGATGGATAAAAACATTTATAGTATATTCAGATCAGTGGTGTCATGCGGGTCTACCTTAGCCAGGTTGCTTCGGTTCATTCTAGTTTTCCCCACTATATGGGTGATAGGACTGTTTTCATGGTATAGCGCTTCTCCATTCCTTCAGAACTGTTTCGTGCCCTCATAAATCACTGAAGTTGCTGCCTTAACAAAAGCACCTTAGTTGCCAGAAGATTAGGATTATCCATTTTTAAAAGTACATTACTTTCAATCATTTTTATTCATATCGTCGATATCCGCATATATTCGTAAAAATGTATAAATTTTATTCATCTGACGAAATTTTCAGTTTTGGGATATTATGAAGGCGGTTTTTAAGGTATTAAAATACTTTCTTGCCTTCCTGATACCAAAGATAATTCGAGCTGTTAAGTCAACTTGTACACTATGTAAGTAATACGACCGTATTCTTCAACAAATCTTAAAAATAGCCGCAAGATGCTAGGAATAGTCTTTTATCCTTCAAATTACCAAGTTTTGGAATATCTGAAAAGTATTTTTTTTTCTGATCTGCACGAATTCCTTTATCTGCTCTTTCAAATCCTGCAGATCCTATGGCGTTTGAATTAATCGTCATCCCTTATTTTTCAAATTTTAGTTTTGTTGTATTATTTGATTTAGAGTTTTTCGTAAATGAATTTGATGCTTTAAGTTACATTTTCAGAATATGGTATATCATCCAGATCACGAGTTCTATTATCTTTAGAAACCAAATCCAGTAACTGATGACAAGCTCTGAAGCTCGATTCACTCAAAATAGCATTTAAACCACAAATATGTATTGTAAAGGGGTCCTGAATTGGATCCAGCCTCCTTGACGTCTTCTTGCTTAGGTGTAATCTGCCGATAAGCTGATCGTAGTTCAAGGGTCGAAAATTTTCGGGCTCTTATATGACTCCGATAAATGTCATCAGTGTCATATCAGGGATATTGTAAAAATAACATAGCTTGATTCAGTCCTCAATAATTCATCGCGAATTGCCTTTTGCCATCATTCCTAAGAGGCATGGCTAAAGAAAAGATCAACCAGACTTAAACTCTTTTTAATTTTCGTTATTACTAGCTTGTTAATAATGTGTTCTTCTTCCTATAGCAGGAAAGTGGGTAACCTCCGCCACATCTGAAACCTGATTTTGGATCTTTTACTCCTATAGAGGTTCTGCAAAGGTTTTCTGCCAATATATCTGAATTCAAAAAATGTGTGAGAATTCGTCTCTATTTATCTCGTGTGAAAACGAGAAATTAGTTCAATAATTGGAAAAAACTTTTAAATTTGAAAAATTGATCATCATTATGTTTCCCAACAAGATTCTTTTTTAATTATGCAATTCACACCATGCGCACCAGCTATTCTGAAGCTCCTTGTGAATCTACACTTGCGCATTTTATCCTGAACGATTATTTAGCCGCCATCAATTTATTCTGTCCCATACACAGAAAATATGTCAGAAGAATTAAGTTGTAGGTTATATTTATCAGAGAAGTTGTCGTGCTGAATTAAATATTTATCAAAATCTATGATAAATTCAAATCTAGCTCCCATTTTATCTTCGACCTTCGCAGTTGTAAAAGAACAATATTTTTTGCCAGTCTCAAACTTTATTCCCATGGCCACCTTTCCAGTTCTTGCGTGGGTATGTTCGGACTGTGTTATCTTTGATAGCTGTCCCCAGATTACATTCTGTGCAGTCCTGAGAAACTTACGGTTTTTACCCATATCCTTTATATCCTATTAAATTTCAAAGTAGGATATCCTTTCATTTTCTAATCGAATTGTTTCTCAAGCCTGTCGACACCTCAGACCGAGCAAGCTACCTACTCGTTTCTAGAGATACTCAACAAGTTCTGTCCTCTCATTATGGTCACTTCTCGTTCCTAAACTTCAAATTATCTAAGGATTAACGAGATGATTCGCGATGTGTCTCAAAGATTCGGGTTGCCTCTATTTTACATATATCCACCATTTTTATTTCACCAAAAATCATTATTGTGTACTTCTCTTCGAGACAGGCGAATTGGAAAATTTTCTCACGGATCTTCATTGTACATTTTGCAAAATGCGCCACTGTATCATCTTTTATAGCTCTCAATCGCTCACTTTTTGCAAGAGAGCATTCTTTCTTCATCAAATTCAGCGTGGATGGAAAGGTATACTGTTACCATCTACTTTTTTATTATATCTTCTTGTAATTTTAATCGAAAATCTCTAATACTCAAAAGGACAATCAAAAACTTTGGCTCATCCATTTAACCTTTAATAACCTTAATCACCTAAAGGTCCTTGAAATTCAGTCTAGGTTAGATTAAAAATCATATCTTTATTCTCACTCAAAACTAACACCAGTGTAACATAGTTACTGAGGATATAGAGCTGAAATCTACATTGCGGGCCCGCCTGTCTTATTATATTTCAAATGATATTGGAATAATATTCATTTTTATAAATATTATAATCTATGTCTACATGTTTTCGTTATCATGTCCATGCGCAATAGATTCATTCGTATTCTACTTTACAGACCATCTTTTATGACTATATTTTTCATTTTTCAATGTTTGTCCAGTGTATAGATTATAAATTGTTTGGTAGCGAAAAAACTTTCGCCGTTTTTACTCGATCCTATTTCTCGACATATCTGTTCATTAGTTTCATAATTTGGTGTTAAAGAATTAATTGGATTTTTAAACATCTATTTTTGATTAAATTTTGTTGCTTCGAGTATAATTAGGCTGATTAATTTTTAAATTTTTATTTATAAGCTTACAAGTATGAATAAACCTCCTGTATTATTTGTTCTTTTATGAACTATAAAAACATTTCAGAATGATACACTGTCAACTTTGCTGATCGATCAAAACTAAGCAATGATTGTTTCACTTAGAACCCCTCATACGAAGAAAATTTTCAAAAAGATTGTAAAAGGCGAAAGTGTTAATTTTCAAAGAGAAATAAGAATGTCAACTAGTGCGCATTTGCCAGTTATTAATCTATCCATTAAATTAGAGATTGCGTAGTGTCTGCAAATATTAAACTTTGTGACGAATCCGAAACAACAACATGACTTTGCCCAGAGTTCCAAAAAGGGTCCTTTATCTTTACCGAAGATTAATTATGAAATTCAACGACATGAGTATGGTTTATGCACTAAATTTTACAACTATTGCTGAACAAGCTAGAAAAACCTCGAGCCACTTTTTCTGCACTCAACTCCTCAGGATTTAGACAGGACGATTGATGAAACAGAAAAATTTTTACAGAATCAACTGGAGATAGGTGCTGATGTCGATCCTATGATGTTCGAGCACGCTGTCGGGGCTCCGGCTTATTCTATGCATGATTCTCCATCGACACCAAATTGGGATTTTACAACAAAAAGGCATGTAACACCTATAAATAACCGTTATTATTTGCAAGAAACCCAAATTATAACTCTTCCTCCATTACCCATTAGAAACAAAATTGATTGGCTCAATAAGTGGAAAACAAATCCTCCAGAACTTCCAATATAATACTAATACAACCTTAGTTTTATTTAATAAGCGTATTTTGCAATACGTCAAAAATATTACTTTTCAAGACAGAATAATAAAGGATGCTAATAATAATGGTTTTCAGAAGATCTTTATTTTCTTTTGACTTTGGTTATAATTTTTTTCATGTTAATATTTTTCGTTAACTCTCACCATGTATTATAAAGATATTATGCTTTACGTTGAAGTTTTTTTGTTTGATAATAGTTGCTCGGGTTTACTTTAAAGTTTCAAATCACAATTTTTTTAAGATCGCCAAAATACAAAAAATACTCTACAATTTAAACTTCGTATCTTTAACTCGAATTTCATAAATTTATTTACAAGGATGGGTTATTTTGGGATATTAGTAAGGTGATAATTTTCACTCATAATGTGAATCTTATAATGTTTGTCACTACCATGGAATTTTTTGAACAAAACTTGCAAAAAATTTTCGTTCAATATTTTAATTGCCCACATTTAAATATCCGTCCCTATCTTCTAGATTTATCCGCTTTTATTTTTCTATGTTGTAAATAATCTCCCGAAAATTCGATATTTCATTTAAATGTCGGTTCGGAAAATTTCGTTATCTTCCCTGGCTGTATTCGAAAGTTTAAAGAATTCAAAATCAGTTTAGACGTTGCATGATAATTGAAATATTTTGATTAAATTTATTTTTTTTATGATTTTAACTCTCTTATATTTTTTATTCTCATGATTTCAGTGTTGTGTTTGGTGAGCATAACAGTTTATTTTGTGGAGAAAGGGAAGAGTTTAGTACTAAGAAGCATTCATATGAGGATCTTATTATATTTTATTCTCTAACGAAGCTTTGTACACTGGGATTTAAGCCACGCGGCACTTCTAGTTTGACGTTCACCTATGCCCACATAAGTCTGGTAGAGTGGTTGAGGGTTCACAGGGGCTTTAACCTAAACCTTTTCTTATTTTATTTGGGAAGATTTACGTCTTGGGCATCTATTCTACGAGACCTTATGTAGTTTCCATTTTCTACTGTCCCTGTCGGTGTTCCTTTACGATCTTTCGGTCATTTACTCCACAAGTGAACGTTTTTGAATGTATCTGAATCATTTCCATTTCACAAATTCATTTATATGAAAACCTTTCTCAAACAATCAATAAAGTTGACTCAACGTTAACCAGAATTTGAGAAGCTGAACATGTAACAACATTTTCAACAAAATTATGATATCGAGCATAAAACTAATTTATCCTTTAAAGGCTATAAGAATTCACTGACTATGTGTGAAAATTATTTATGATGATTGCTTTGACTCATTCAAGATTATTAGCTCCCAAGTAGGCAATTATGCAGAATTAAGGCTGTTCTTATGAGGTAGAGGTCAGAGGGATAGTTTTAGTTATATTGGTAAGAAGGCCCAACTTCTGAACACTCATAAATTACATCCCATGCACACTATCTTAACGAGAACGTTGATGAGGAAGATTTATTCTGAAGAACATATGCATATATAGCTTTAAGTCCCATTAAGAATACTTAAGTTGGGTGTAACTTATCATTATCTACCAAAAATGGAAAAACACAAGCATATATTTTCATCTTATCAAACTATAATCTTTATTTTGTTCGTTTTTGAATTTATTCCTCGTCTATACGTTCAACTTAGCTTGTTTAAAAATACATAAAATAATATTATTGAGGTGAATATTTTTCATGCGGTCAAAAATAAGAAATTGTCAAAGGATTGTATTATTATCACCCATTTATAACAAAAAATTTTTGTTTTTTAAAATAAAATGCTATCTTCGAAAGATTTCCGCGTGCAGGTTTTGGAATGTGAAAAGATTCCTTGTTTCATTAAACTACGAAAATCCATTAAAATATTTTATTTTTATCATGAAATTTTAAGGGGTAAGTTTGATAGATTTCTCTCGTGATCAACGTTGAGTTTCAGCTTTCATTTTTAGGCATCAAATATAAATGGTGAATATATCACATTCTCGTTTAAAAAAGTCAAAATTACAAAATCAAGCATTTTAAAAAATATAAACGTATACTTTATCCGAGGTGGATCGTGTTTTAGTTACAATTATTTTTTTAATAAAAATTTTATAACGTTCGAAATTTTTCGATTGGTAAAATATGAACTCTTTTTTATATAAAAATATTATTTTTATCGTAAAGCAGAATGAGTTGAATCAGTACAGTCCTTTTCAAATGGAGTTTGCATGTACTATCGCAACAGCTAATCTTTCCTTACATAGTTTGTGTTTTTAGAGGTTCATTTCAGAGGCAAAATTTTCCAGATCGCTATAGTGTGGTGGATTTCGAGAGTCGCCCTCACTGTACATCTCCTGTCGTTCTATGCCCATGATGGTTACCTTATCTCTGTGGTATTTCCTCATTGCTGGCTCAAAAATATGATTGAAATCTAAAATTTTTTCTCAGCATAAAATACAGTTTATGTCACCTCTTAATATCCATCATTTTAGAGATATTTAGGGTGTAATTTAAAATTTAATCAAATTTATTATTTTAACTAATTTGTGTCAAATTTATTAAGAATGAAAGTATTTTAAAAGTAAAAGGTCACAATTTAAAATATTTTTAAGATGAATAAAAGATGTGCTATTTAGTGTTAAATATTCTATACTTTTGCCTTTAATCTTCAATTTCTTTCAGGCTGTCTAAATCTTTAAATTCACTGTTAAATTAAAATAAATCACGCCTAAATTTTTGAGGATTTTTTCAACAACACATTACAAACGCACATTTTCAAGTTCTTAATTGTAAAAAAATCAGAAAATTTTAACATAATGACTTAATTTTTAACTGTACCTAAGAAATAAGAAAACGTTTACATTTAAGGGAATCGTGAATTACTAACTAAATTGATTATAATAGTTTCATATATTTGAAAAGATTGTTTATTTGTCACACTTCATGAATAATTTTATTTTGAAATAAATCTTTTCAAAATACAATGATTCACAATCTACATCAAGACCTTTCAGATATATTCTGTCGCCTTCGAATATGGCCGTGAAAAATTTTAGGTTGTATAAAGATAAATAACACGAGTCAACTCATTGATTTTCAGAAGAGACTGTTAAAATGTGAAACGCCTTCAAAAATAAAACTTCAAAATTTTTAAATAACTTTATCAGTTTACAGAAAAGGTGTTTTAAATAATGTTAAATATCACCATGATTTTTTGTCCAAGGAATAGATTTTATCCACATTATAACTTTTTTTTAAGTATTTAACTTTAAAATTATTATCTTTTTAGATTTAACGTCTAGTTTTTATACACCAAAATTGAGTTAATTTGTTAAACTCAGAATTTCAAATAACACGAGAGGTTTTTAATCGACCTTTTTACTTTTAATATTAGATTATAAAGTTGCAAGATTTTTTACAGCACAGATCGTAATTTTTTCATTTTTATGATGTTCATCAAATTAAAATTTAGAAGTATACTCAGAAAAAGGTTGTTAAGAATTACTTCATTTTAAGATTAGCACAGATAATCTTAGATTAAATACAGTATATATTCGTGTAAACCCTAACGTGCGGCGCGAATAAAACCATAACAGAGCCTTTTTGTGTTTTTTGTTATATCGATCAAATTGCGCGTCTTTTCTGTTTAAAAGTCGAAAACATGAAATGTTGTCAGAATCTGATTTTATTTTTCCTTAAGGTCTTAATACATCACAATCTCAAGCGTTCGTTTTTAAGGCATCCTTTATGCAGATAATCCTGGGTAAATATCCCTACGTTCTAAATACATTTTCTTATCCTTAATTTTCCATAGTTTTCGAATTTTCTTCCCTCCTTAAGCATTTTTTAATTTTCAGCTTATATAAAAAAAAAGGATTTTGTATAAATATCCATTTAGGAAATTACAATCCATGGACAAAAAATTTCTTTTGAATATGGGGACGTGCTTTCTTTTGTGATTAATGGAGTATGGATAAATCCAAGCTTATTAGATTTTCATGAAAAATCGAGTTTTTTTTCATCCCAGAGAAGAGCTTTAGTTTAATCGTTTTAATCATTAAAATATTGAATTGTACCATTTTAGTTCCATTGCGACAACAAAACCTTGTAAATAATTATTGATTAATTTGTGCCAGTTCATTTCAGAGGTTAAACGATTATTTAAGGATAAAAGTGATGCCAGTGTTGTGAATCTACCTTTCATACATGTTAAAATATAAATTTAGTTTTTTGTTAAAAACCAAAGTGTAACAATGTTTTTCAAAATTAAATATCTTCCAAGGTTTAATACTTTTTTAATATTATTAAAAGATAGATGTGCTTTTATTTAAAAAATTCAAGAATTTTACCTCAGTGAATAAAAAATAAAATTCTTTTATCTATCAATTAATAGATATTTTTCATTGAACTTAACCCATATACGTAAAAGTATGTGACTTTATTTATAACCAATGTGTTAAAAGTAGATTCTCTGATATTTTATTTTTATTGAAAATTATTTTAAATAGTTTTACCAAGAGGTTCTCTGTGATGAAGATTAGATAATAGGCATTTACTTCGAAGTTCCATTACACCTATTAAGTCATTCATCACATCTTTTAAATTTATTTTTGGGCATGGACATCGTATATACATTAATCATTCTTTCAAAAATTAAATAAAATCAACTTCAAGTCTATTTCATGGGTAATTCTTAAAATGCTTCGTTTATGACTTGGAACATGTTGATAACTGTTTGATTGTCACATAAATTAAAATATGTCAAAAATAAAGTTTTTTAAATACCGAAATTGTGATTTTTTAACCAGATAAAAAATGTATTGAGAATTTTATTTGATCGACATAAAGAAAGAATTTTAAAGGTGAAAAATAACGATAAAGTTGCATAACTTGAAGGAGTATTTTGTGTATTCCTTTTAAATCTTACAAAGTTAGTTAATATGTCGATATCTTTGAGTTAGGAGATAAATATTTGGACATCGACGCATTAAGCCCTT
Organism: Neodontobutis hainanensis; assembly: GCA_024349245.1. NCBI lineage: Eukaryota > Metazoa > Chordata > Actinopteri > Gobiiformes > Odontobutidae > Neodontobutis > Neodontobutis hainanensis. The sequence goes on from JALDNG010001219.1 coordinate 128,611, forward strand.
TTTTATTTTCAACATAAAAATTCCCTAAGAACAGCATCGAAACCGATCTAATATTTGCAATCCTTCCAATCATTTTTTCCTTAACTTTTGTGATGAACATTATTATTTTAATTTTCACACTCTTTCTGATGTTAAAACATCAGGCGAAAAAAAACTCATGAGAAATCCAAATACTGTTAAAATAAAATTTGACATGTAATTTTCGCTGTTTTAAAAATTCCAAGTAGTCTTCAATATTTTAGTTAAACTTTCTTAAATGTAAATAAAATTTAGATATCAATAAAAAAAGAGTTTTTACATCATATAAGTCTCAGAAATGTATTTCTCTGAAAAGGTATTGCCCATGCGTTGTTGAATTTTAATATTTTATTCAGAATTGCACACTCCTGATCAGTGAGTTCGCATCTACTTTTGAAAATTCAAACATACAAATAAATTAGGCTTTTAAAATTTATGTATTAGCAGTGAAATTTTAAAAAATAGTAACCTTTGATTTTTTATATGTTGAGTTAATCAATTTTACGCTAAATATTTTTTTATTCGAGTTATTTTTAAAATAGTTTAAAAAATTATCATTCCCATATTTTAGGCCATTCTGTGGTATTTATATGAGATATATGATTAAATGATCGAAAATACCTATTTTCGTTCATTGAGATATATCCCGTCAAAATTAATCATGATGGAGATTGAATATCTTTTGAATCTTTAATTATTACACATCCATGAATTGACCAGAATTTATTTATAAGTGATAAAATTCCGTGAATTATAATTTTAAAGTTGATTAAATATCGATAAATAGCCGTTTTTAAATGTTATTTATTTTACTGAGAAGATTTGAAAATTAATAAAAAATAATTAACGTGTAAAATAAATTAATAATTTCACGGAATGGTCAGATAAAATTACATTTTGACCAAACTGTTTAATTAAATTATTTTTTTTTATTTTACGTTTTAAATTGTAGATATGCATTATATTGTCAAACGGAAAGGGATTTTTTCTTTATAAAAGTAAAAAAAAATTAAGATCAATTATTTGAATTTAAAATAAATTTCTAAGCCTTTCGTCAAAAATCAACATCTTTTCCCTCATTATTTGAAATAAATTCGCTTTTGAATAAAAATATGATTTTTGTATTTGTCAAATATACCACGTTCATGAAAAATAATATAAGTTTTACCGTACTTTTTCATGAATATAGATAGAAGTTAACGTGCACCTTTTAAGTTTTTTTTGACATTTTCTCTAAAATATGATTAGATTTTAATCATTCTTCAAAAAAGAAACCATCTTAAGATAAAATAAATAAAAGCGTTCGTTTTTTTCTCATGCATATGTGTTAAGCATGAGTGATTTTTTTAAAAATTTAACAAATTTTTCAAATGTTTGTAGTTTAAGAGGTTCACTGAATTGATTTGAATTATGAATACCTTTAAACGTTTGAGATGAATTATATTTATAATCCTAAAAGAAAAACCATCTTTACTGAATTTCTATCTTAATTAATATCTCCACGCATGTAAAATAGTTAATCTAAAATATATAACAGTTTTAGAAGTTATGCTTCAAATATTTTAATTCAAAAAAATTCATATGGAATGATAGAACTAACATTTAATCGCTAATCCTAGGAGATACTGAAGACAACTCGGCGATTTATAAGATAGTCTTTTGAAATTAATTGCGAATAGATTTGACACGAGTGCAAGATGTGAAGGATATAAACAATTCATGAATTGTTTGTTTTCTCAATAATTTCTCGCCGCCTTAACATGACTCACTTTAGTCTTTTTGTTTTTGATACTTTATAAGTTTTCTCAACTTTATTGGCAAACTTATACTTTTAAAATTCGAGACAAGATGGAAAGATAGTTCCGATAGATTTCATGAGTAAAATATACAAATTTGATTTTTCTACTCAAAAATATTTCATGATCTAACATGTCTATGAAGATCATTTAAAAAATGTTAAGTGAAACAGCACATGTAATGACGATTATCAACTAAATTTAGTGTAAAACATGTCTTAGATGAACACCTTATTTTAAATTTTCAGTGAAATGGTTAAAAAAATGAATGAACCTTATGCCACAAGATATAAATTGAACATTTCAAACTACGATGTCTTACTTTTCACCTTATTCAATTTCGTTTTTTCAATCTCCTTGACAGTATATTTTTTTATTGTAACTAAACCTATGGATGACGAACACCAAGATTCTGAAGATTTCGAAGAGATATTGAATATGAAAAAACCTTTCATCACAATAAAATATGTCGTTCTTCATTTATTACTTCTACTCATCACAATTATATACATTGTTGAGATTTGCGCTAATTCTCTGAGTTGCATTCATACAAATCCTTTTATTTGGTGTAATTTAATTTTTATTTGTCAGAATATATTTATTCATCAGTAGATATTCAATTTATATTAGGATGTTCCGACGTTGCCTGAGCCAAGTCAACGCTGAAAGAGGAAAATATATTATCTTTTTATTATTTTTGCTTTCTTTCATTTTTGAAAGCGTAAAAATTTTTATGAATTGCATCAAGATTTGGAACAATACGATTGATGCCATTAATTATATCCGAGTTACAACGGCGTTGATAAAAATGTGCCTTATATTTTTTTTCTTAATTTTATCACTGTTTCGGTCTACATTTTCCAACATATACTATTTTAACGTGAGATTCGTTTCTAAAGATAGAAGAAGGACGAGGCAAATTTCGGAAATATAAATTATCTAAATGTGAAACTGCAACTCTTGTGGCCATTTATTTTCCCAAGGTCATGGTATGGTAAATATCTCACACAGGAGACTTAAAATATTCATATTCATTTGTTTTTCATGTGTTTTAATTGGTCGAATCATAAATTTAGTTTTACCTAAAATATTTAATGATCTAAGTATCTGGATATGTTTCACATCTAGTTGAAAATTTCAGCAGAGGAAGCAAATGTGTAAAAAGACGACTTATTTCTGGGTTTTGTTTTTTCATTTTAATCACATTCTTACAAGGCTATCCTGGAAGTATCTTTTATTTTAATATTTGTATTGACAGGTCTTTTGAGTTTGACTCAATCCTTTTTCTGGTTTCCAATCCACCAAAATATCAACAAACTTGTTTCTCTTCGTATGTATTCTCATTTTTTGGATCTTGACGTAAATGTTGAAGAGGAGTTGTTTTATCAGGATAGAGTAGCAATCATAAATAATGGCGGAAATTGTATCGAAAAGATCATCAGGTCGATGTTTTTATAACATTAGCCACACAGTATTTCACATTTTACCCCCATTTGTTGACCTATTATTCGCTATTTTATACTTTACAAGAAATACAAATTATACATTCGCGTCGATCGTATGTTTGACGTTCACAACGTATTCAAGTAAGTTGATGTTTTCAAAAAGTTGTGTCTTTTGTCTTAGATTCTCATAAGGAAAAACTCGAAGCGTACATCAACACCTTCAAACAGAAAAAAAGTGGTTTGATAAAAAATTTTGCGCAAAACTTTGAAATCATCAAATTATTTTCAAATGAAGAACATGAGGCAAGACTATACCAGGCATCCTTGAATGAGTTAATAGTATGTACCATTAAACACTCAGATTAAAGAGCAGTCTGTGAATTTTAAGCTTTTTGGAGTTAGTTTATTCCAGAATGGAATTGTAATGATTGGTTTAGCTTGTGGGTGCGGGATGTGTTTAACTAATCTGAACATACAATCACATTTCAAAAACGACCTGATTATTTTTTTAAATTATATGAACCAAATATATGTTCCCTTATCATGGGTTGGAAATTACTTTCAGTGATATGTATGCTAATTTTAGAATAATTCGGCAATCGCTCGTCGATTTACATGACCTTGTAATGATTCTGGTGAAGAAGCATAAAGTAAAATATTTAACTCAAAAGAAAATTGATGTTCAACATTCAAATACGTGTTCAGAAATGGAGGGAAAAATTGAATTTAATAATGTTTCTTTTATATATCCGAATTGGTTCCTTTTTATATGTTATTTAGCAAAGAATACTCCATAAAAAATATCTCATTTATTTTAGAAGCGGGGAAAAGTTTATCAATTGTAAAAATATTTTTGACGTTACGGTTGGACATTCAGGATGTGGTAAAACAACGATTTTGCGATTATTGCTTAAATACTACAAAAATTATTCTGGAAATATATATTTAGACAATATTAACATAAAAAATGTAACTTTTACTTCTCAACAGATTAAACAAAAGCAAATTATGAGAAACGTAGCATATATATCTCAAGAGTGCCAAATTTTCAACGATACAATAATGTAAGAGTTTTAATCAACATCTAACTCTTAAATCAAATAATTTTTTGATTTCCATCAAAAATTCGAAATTTATATCATCATCTTCCTTTCATTTATTTTATATAAATATGAAATTCCCTTCATCTGCACCCTAAACTATCCCTGAAAATTTATAATGAATCCGATTTTAATGAAGCTCGCCTTTAATTTTGAAGAAAGTCAAGTTTAATTACTTAATAGATTAAAAATTTAATCCAATTTTTAAAATACTCTCAAAGGTGATGCTTTTCAGAGTTGGCAAAACTTGAAAATCCTCCTCATATCAACTATATAGAAATCATTGACAGAGTTATAATAAAAAATTATCAATTAATATGAAACTTAAATTTTCAAATGAAGCTAAAGTCGAAATTTCTGGTATTACCGTTAAATGTATGTACATTTATATGTGTAAAATTTTTTCCGTTAAACCAAAAAATTTTTAAATTTATCTATTTATTCAAAAAAGCGATGATCGATAATTTTCATATTTATTCATGGATAAAAAATTATTTTTCGCAGTTAAAAAAGTGTTCACATATATTTTTTTCTTAAGATTGAAGAATATTTTCAATGATAACTAAAATTAAAAATTAATTAAATTTAATTGTAATTTTGCGCAGTGATAAATTAAAAATTTTTTTAATTTTTGAGAACTTTAAAAAATAAAAATCTATTTTTTGAAAATAATTTTTCAATAACATATGAATCAATTTTATAAAATAATTGTTTTATGTTTTTGTTTGTTATTATTTTTTGATAATGAGGGGCTTCAAAAGTGTTCACCAGTTTTTTCGAGAATTTTTTGTATGTATTTTTAATAAAAACGAAAATCTAAATTAAAATCTTTTAAGAAATGTTCTGATCCTTTGATCGAGCAGGTTCTGAATAAATGTTAATAGAAATAAATTTAGTTACACTTCTAAATAAATAATTTGATTCCATATAATCATGTGTTTTGGATTGAATTCATAATCTTTATTTATCCGTACCAGGTTAAATTTCAGGATTTTTTTAAGTTTATTTGTTTCCAAATTTTATCATATCTCATTCATGAGAATTTAAATTTCGTTGAACATGAATTTGTTGATTGACCGAAAATATTGAATAAATTTAGTTTCATTAACATTTTTATATGCTTCACAGTTAGGAATAATATTCGTTATGGTAGCATTGATTGTGATGAAGCAAAAGTTGAGGAGGCGGTTAAACTCTCAAAAGCCGAAGAGATTTCCATGAAAAAGTCGAAGAGTTTATTTTATATTTATTTTTATGATAGCGTAACAAATATTTGCCAGAATGGGAAGTATTTAAGTTGTGGAGAAAAAAAGAGGATTTGTATCGCAAGATCGTTCTTAAAGAATGCGAATATTCGATTAAGTGATGAAGTTTGTTGGTGACCTTACCAAGGCAACATCTTCGATCGATGATAAAAATGCATCAATTATTGTGAAGAATCTTTTAAAAATTCAAAATATAACGAAAATTCTGATTAGTCACAGGTATTGTTGAAGTATCTACTCAAGAATTACTGTCGCTGAATTATGTGATTATGTTATGTTTCTGAAAAATGGCCAAGTTCACGACTTTGGAACGTATTTTTATTTTTGAAAATTAGTCATAAAGAACTTATTCTGAGAAACTACGAATACAAATCCTTTTGGATAAATAGTTCAAATAAAACTTATACAGGAAATGTTTCATGAAACAATAACTTTAATAAATGTACTTACTCTAGTTTTTTAATTTATAATTGTGTCGCGACCCTAAATAATTTCAAAGAAAAAACGGATTTATCGATTTTTAAGCTGAGAAATAATAAATTAACCGATTTTAAATGGTTCGCAACAACAGAATATGCGCCTTTAAATTAGATATAAAAAAGAATACCTGAATTCTACAATCTACCGAAGTTATGATTATAATGAATTTATCTTTTCAAGATATTTGCTATTTTTTCTAATTTTTGAAATTTTTAAGATTTAATCAATAAACCTGGTGATTATTCGTAAAAGGAAAAAGACCATTATTATCTCATAAAATTTAGGAATAGTCCGAAAAACACAAACTCAACATAGAGTTATGCTGGTTCGTTGTCTCCAATTCAAAAACTTTTCATGAATAAAATTTCTGATTGATATAGAGGAGGTCACTGTAAACCATAACGATGATGCCATATAGTTAAGGCTGTTGAAAAAACTGAGAATTTTAAGGGTTTTCAAATCTCTCACTTGTCAATAACTGACTCCTATGGTCAAGAGTACATTAAGAAAGTGAAGTCACGACTCGTTCATAAACACCTTGGACGGAGCTTCTCATTAAAATCTGCCAACACATTATCTCCCCTAGTGACGTAAAAATGATCGCCCTGACAATTTTCAACAGATTCTTAATTTCAGATGAATAAGATTTCCAAAAAACCGTGCTACATCTAAACTTGTATTTTATCATCTTCGTATGTTTAAGTATCCACACTAAACCTATGTATTGAATTTCTCGAAAGACCAAGCCACGTCACATTTCGTATCTTTAAATTAATGTTGAATTAAAACATGTCATAAAATTGAATAAAGTTTTATCTGACGTTTTTTGTTTAAATTGGAATTTTTTCATTTTATACTCTCAACACTACAATTGACTCATTTATAGTCACGAACCTAAATCGCTTCACATAAAAATATAAATCGTATGGAAGTCAATATATAACATCTACGACATGTAAAAGTACATCTAGAGTTGGTACAGGTACAATCTTATGAATACCAATCAATGGAACGAATTCCATTTCGTTACCCATAGTTTATCCGATAGAATAAACAATATAGGATAAAAAACAAAACAGTATCACCAAAATTTTTAGGATATTAAGGGTAAGACAGTTTTATGACGAAACACACGTCAGAAAACTGAAAATGGTAAAAAGTGAACTCGAAACTAAAACAATTCGTATAAATTTAAGTGTACGAGTTTTGTTTGATCATTAATTATATGAGATATGTGAAAGGGTCGAGATAAGACATACTCCCCATCTTTTTGAACGTTTAATTCCCAAGTAGAAAAGTATTCCATCATGTAGTATTTCAATCTCTGATAACCTCTTTTATTTGCTCAAAATTTTCCTTTTGTTGATGTACGGTATCATGTCTAAATTAACTAGATTTAACGAATGATAGATATTCCGAGGTGTTTGCTCGATAGAATTTAAAATTCAGCCACTCAAACAATCGAAT
>JALDNG010001220.1:0-92945 GCA_024349245.1 Neodontobutis hainanensis
TTCTGGTCTCTCTGTGGCCTCTGCCTCCTCTGGTCTCTCTGTCTCCTCTGGTCTTTGTGTGGCCTCTGTCTCCTCTAGTCTCTCTACCTCCCCTGCTTCCTCTCGTCTCTCTGTGTCCTCTGCCTCCACTGGTCTCTCTGTGGCCTCTGCCTCCTCTGGTCTTTTGTCTCCTCTGCCTCCTCTAGTCACTGTGTGGCCTCTGCCTCCTTTGGTCTCTCTGCCTTCTCTGCCTCCTCTGCTTTAACTTCCTCCTCTGGTCTCTCTGTCTCTCTGCCTCATCTGGTCTCTCTGTGGCCTCTGCCTCCTCTGGTCTCTCTGCTTCCTTTGCCTCCACTGGTCTCTCTATTGCCTCTGCCTCCTCTGGTCTCTCTGTGGCCTATGCCTCCTCTGGTCTCTCTGTCTCTCTGCCTCATCTGGTCTCTCTGTGGCCTCTGCATCCTCTGGTCTCTCTGAAGCCTCTGCCTTCTCTGCTCTCTCTGTGGCCGCTGCCTCCACTTGTCTCTCTGTGGCATTTGCCTTTTCTGGTCTCTCTGCCTCCTCTGGCTCCTCTGGTCTCTCTGTGACCTCTGCCTCATCTGGTCTCTCTATAGCCTCTGTCTCCTCTGGACTCTCTGCCTTCTCTGCATCCTCTAGTCTCTCTGTGGCTTTTGCCTCCTCTTGTCTCTCTGTCTTTCTGCATCCTCTAGTCACTGTGTGGCCTCTGCCTCCTCTGGACTCTCTGCCTCCTCTAGTCTTTCTGTGACACTTCCTCCTCTAGAGTCTCTGCCTCCCTGCTTCCTCTCGTCTCTCTGTCTCGTCTGCCTCCTCTGGTCTCTCTGCCTCCACTGCCTCCTCTGGTCTCTATGTGGTCTCTGCCTCCTCTGGTCTCTCTGTGGCCTCTGACTTCTCTTGTCTCTCTGCCTCCTCTGCCCCTCTGGTCTCTCAATCTCTACTGGTCTCTCTATTGCCTGTGCCTCCTCTGGTCTCTCTGTTGCCTCTGCCTCCTCTGGTCTCTCTGCCTCCTCTGCTTCCTCTCGTCTCTCTGTGCCCTATGCCTCCTCTGCTCTCTCTGTCTCCCCTGCCTCCACTGGTCTCTCTGCCTTCTCTGCCTCCTCTGATCTCTCTACCTCCACTGGTCTCTATGTGACCTCTGCAATCCTCTGGTCTCTCTGTGGCCTATGCCTCCTCTGGATTCTCTCATGGCCTATGCCTCCACTGGTCTCTCTGTCTCCTCTGCCTCCTTTCATCTCTCTGTGGCCTCTGCATCTTCTGGTCTCTCTGTGGCCTCTGCCTCCTCTTGTCTCTCTATTCCTCTGCCTCCTCTGGTCTCTCTGTGGCCTCTGCATCTTCTGGTCTCTCTGTGGCCTCTGCCTCCTCTTGTCTCTCTTTTCCTCTACCTCCTCTGGTCTCTCTGTGTCCTCTGTCTCCTCTGGACTCTCTGCCTTCTCTGCATCCTCTAGTCTCTCTGTGGCCTTTGCCTCCTCTTTTCTCTCTGTCTTTCTGCCTCCTCTGAACTCTTGGTGGTCTCTGCCTCCTCTCTGGTCTCTCTGCCTCCTCTGCTTCCTCTGGTCTCTCTGTGGCCTCTGCCTCCTCTGGTCTCTCTCTGGCCTCTGCCTTCTATTGTCTGTCTGCCTCCTATGCCCCATCTGGTCTCTCTGACTCCACTGGTCTCTCTATTGCCTCTGCCTCCTCTGGACTGTATGCCTCCTCTGATCTATTTGTGGCCTCTGCCTCCTCTGGTCTCTCTGCCTCCTCTTCCTCCTCTGCTTCCTCTCGTCTCTCTGTCTCCTCTGCCTCCTCTGGTCTCTCTGCCTCCTCTGCTTCCTCTCGTCTCTCTGTGGCCTCTGCCTCCTCTGCTCTCTCTCTCTCCCCTGCCTCCACTGGTCTCTCTGCCTTCTCTGCCTCCTCTGCTCTCTCTCTCTCCCCTGCCTCCACTGGTCTCTCTGCCTTCTCTGCCTCCTCTGCTCTCTCTACCTCCACTGGTCTCTCTGTGACCTCTGCAATCCTCTAGTCTCTCTGTGGCCTATGCCTCCTCTGGATTCTCTCATGGCCTCTGCCTCCTCTAGACTCTCTGCCTCCCCTGCTTTCTCTCGTCCCTCTGTCTCGTCTGCCTCCTCTGGTCTCTCTTCCTCCTCTGCCTCCTCTGGATTCTCTGTGGCCTCTGCCTCCTCTGGTCTCTCTGTGGCCTCTGTCTTCTCTTGTCTCTCTGCCTCCTCTGCCCCCTCTGGTCTCTCTGTCTCTACTGGTCTCTCTATTGCCTGTGCCTCCTCTGGTCTCTCTGTGGCCTCTGCCTCCTCTGCTCTCTCTGTCTCCCCTGCCTCCACTGGTCTCTCTGCCTTCTCTGCCTCCTCTGCTCTCTCTACCTCCACTGGTCTCTCTGTGACCTCTGCAATCCTCTGGTCTCTCTGTGGCCTATGCCTCCTCTGGTCTCTCTGCGGCCTCTGCCTCCTCTGGTCTCTCTGTGAACTCTGCCTCCTCTGGTCTCTGTGTGGCCTCTGCCTCCACTGGTCTCTCTGTCTCCTCTGCCTCCTTTCGTCTCTTTGTGGCCTCTGCATCTTCTGGTCTCTCTGTGGCCTCTGCCTCCTCTTGTCTCTCTATTCCTCTGCCTCCTCTGGTCTCTCTGTGGCCTCTGCATCTTTTGGTCTCTCTGTGGCCTCTGCCTCCTCTTGTCTCTCTTTTCCTCTTCCTCCTCTGGTCTCTCTGTGGCCTTTGCCTCCTCTTGTCTCTCTGTCTTTCTGCCTCCTCTGAACTCTTGGTGGCCTCTGCCTTCTCTGGTCTCTCTGCCTCCTCTGCCTCCTCTGGTCTCTCTCTGGCTTCTGCCTCCTCTGGTCTCTCTGTGGCCTCTACCTCCTCTAGCCTCTCTGTGGCCTCTGTCTCCTCTGGACTCTCTATTCCTATAACTCCTCTGGTCTCTCTGTGGCCTCTGTCTCCTTTGGTCTCTCTGCCTCCTCTGCATCCTCTCGTCTCTCTGCCTCCTCTGGGCTCTCTGTCTTTCTGCCTCAACTAAACTCTCGGTGGCCTCTTCCCCTCTGGTCTAACTGTGGCCTCTTCCTCTTCTGCTCTCTATCTCCTCTGCCTCCTCTCGTCTCTCTGTGGCCTCTGCCTCCTCTGGTCTCTCTGTGGCCTCTGCCTTCTCTTGACTCTCTGCCTCCTCTGCCTCCTCTAGTCTCTCTGCCTCCACTGCTCTCTTTTTTGCCTATGCCTCCTCTAGTCACTCTGTGGCCTCTGCCTCCTCTTGACTCTCTGCCTCCTCTGGTCTCTTTGTGGCCTCTGCCTCCTCTGGTCTGTCTGCCTCCGCTGCTCTAACTGCCTCCTCTGGTCTCTCTGTGGCCTCTGCCTCCTCTGGTCTTTCTGTGGCCTCTGCCTCCTCTGGTCTCTCTGTGGCCTCTACCTCCTCTGGCCTCTCATTGGCCTCTGCCTCCTCTGGACTCTCTGCCTCCTCTGGTCTTTTGTGGCCTCTGCCTTCTCTGGTCTCTCTGCCTCCTCTGCTCCCTCTGCTCTCTGCCTCCACTGGTCTCTCAATTGCCTCTGCCTCCTCTGGTCACTCTGTGGCCTCTGCCTCCTCTGGTCTCTTTGTCTCCTCTGCCTCCTCTAGTCACTCTGTGGGCTCTGCCTCCTTTGGTCTCTCTGTCTCCTCTGCCTCCTCTCCTCTAACTGCCTCCTCTGGTCTCTCTGCCTCCTCTGCTTCCTCTCGTCTCTCTGTGGCCTCTGCCTAACTCTGCTCTCTCTGTCTCCCCTGCCTCTACTGGTCTCTCTGCCTTCTCTGCCTCCTCTGCTCTCTCTACCTCCATTGGTCTCTCTGTGGCCTCTGCCTCTTGTGGTCTCTCTGTGGCCTCTGCCTTCTGGTCTCTCTGCCTCCTCTTCCTCCTCTGCTTCCTCTCGCCTCTCTGTCTCCTCTGCCTCCTCTGGTCTCTCTGCCTCCTCTGCTTCCTCTCGTCTCTCTGTGGCCTCTGCCTCCTCTCTCTCTCTCTCTCCCCTGCCTCCACTGGTCTCTCTGCCTTCTCTGCCTCCTCTGCTCTCTCTCTCCCCTGCCTCCACTGGTCTCTCTGCCTTCTCTGCCTCCTCTGCTCTCTCTACCTCCACTGGTCTCTCTGTGACCTCTGCAATCCTCTAGTCTCTCTGTGGCCTATGCCTCCTCTGGATTCTCTCATGGCCTCTGCCTCCTCTAGACTCTCTGCCTCCCCTGCTTTCTCTGCCTCTCTGTCTCGTCTGCCTCCTCTGGTCTCTCTGCCTCCTCTGCCTCCTCTGGATTCTCTGTGGCCTCTGCCTCCTCTGGTCTCTCTGTGGCCTCTGTCTTCTCTTGTCTCTCTGCCTCCTCTGCCCCCTCTGGTCTCTCTGTCTCTACTGGTCTCTCTATTGCCTGTGCCTCCTCTGGTCTCTCTGTGGCCTCTGCCTCCTCTGCTCTCTCTGTCTCCCCTGCCTCCACTGGTCTCTCTGCCTTCTCTGCCTCCTCTGCTCTCTCTACCTCCACTGGTCTCTCTGTGACCTCTGCAATCCTCTGGTCTCTCTGTGGCCTATGCCTCCTCTGGTCTCTCTGCGGCCTCTGCCTCCTCTGGTCTCTCTGTGAACTCTGCCTCCTCTGGTCTCTGTGTGGCCTCTGCCTCCACTGGTCTCTCTGTCTCCTCTGCCTCCTTTCGTCTCTTTGTGGCCTCTGCATCTTCTGGTCTCTCTGTGGCCTCTGCCTCCTCTTGTCTCTCTATTCCTCTGCCTCCTCTGGTCTCTCTGTGGCCTCTGCATCTTTTGGTCTCTCTGTGGCCTCTGCCTCCTCTTGTCTCTCTTTTCCTCTTCCTCCTCTAGTCTCTCTGTGGCCTTTGCCTCCTCTTGTCTCTCTGTCTTTCTGCCTCCTCTGAACTCTTGGTGGCCTCTGCCTTCTCTGGTCTCTCTGCCTCCTCTGCCTCCTCTGGTCTCTCTCTGGCTTCTGCCTCCTCTGGTCTCTCTGTGGCCTCTACCTCCTCTAGCCTCTCTGTGGCCTCTGTCTCCTCTGGACTCTCTATTCCTATAACTCCTCTGGTCTCTCTGTGGCCTCTGTCTCCTTTGGTCTCTCTGCCTCCTCTGCATCCTCTCGTCTCTCTGCCTCCTCTGGGCTCTCTGTCTTTCTGCCTCAACTAAACTCTCGGTGGCCTCTTCCCCTCTGGTCTAACTGTGGCCTCTTCCTCTTCTGCTCTCTCTATCTCCTCTGCCTCCTCTCGTCTCTCTGTGGCCTCTGCCTCCTCTGGTCTCTCTGTGGCCTCTGCCTTCTCTTGACTCTCTGCCTCCTCTGCCTCCTCTAGTCTCTCTGCCTCCACTGCTCTCTTTTTTGCCTATGCCTCCTCTAGTCACTCTGTGGCCTCTGCCTCCTCTTGACTCTCTGCCTCCTCTGGTCTCTTTGTGGCCTCTGCCTCCTCTGGTCTGTCTGCCTCCGCTGCTCTAACTGCCTCCTCTGGTCTCTCTGTGGCCTCTGCCTCCTCTGGTCTTTCTGTGGCCTCTGCCTCCTCTGGTCTCTCTGTGGCCTCTACCTCCTCTGGCCTCTCATTGGCCTCTGCCTCCTCTGGACTCTCTGCCTCCTCTGGTCTTTTGTGGCCTCTGCCTTCTCTGGTCTCTCTGCCTCCTCTGCTCCTCTGCTCTCTGCCTCCACTGGTCTCTCAATTGCCTCTGCCTCCTCTGGTCACTCTGTGGCCTCTGCCTCCTCTGGTCTCTTTGTCTCCTCTGCCTCCTCTAGTCACTCTGTGGGCTCTGCCTCCTTTGGTCTCTCTGTCTCCTCTGCCTCCTCTCCTCTAACTGCCTCGTCTGGTCTCTCTGCCTCCTCTGCTTCCTCTCGTCTCTCTGTGGCCTCTGCCTAACTTGCTCTCTGTCTCCCCTGCCTCTACTGGTCTCTCTGCCTTCTCTGCCTCCTCTGCTCTCTCTACCTCCATTGGTCTCTCTGTGGCCTCTGCCTCTTGTGGTCTCTCTGTGGCCTCTGCCTTCTCTGGTCTCTCTGTGGCCACTGCCTCCTCTGCTCTCTCTCTGGCATCTGCCTTTCTGGTCTCTCTGCCTCTTCTGGTCTCTCTGTGGCCTCTGCCTCTTCTGGTCTCTCTGTGGCCTCTGCCTCCTCTGGACTCTCTGTCTCCTCTGGTCTTTGTGTGGCCTCTGTCTCCTCTAGTCTCTCTACCTCCCCTGCTTGCTTCTCTCCTCTCTGTGTCCTCTGCCTCCACTGGTCTCTCTGTGGCCTCTGCCTCCTCTGGTCTCTTTTGTCTCTTCTGCCTCCTCTAGTCACTGTGTGGCCTCTGCCTCCTTTGGTCTCTCTGCCTTCTCTGCCTCCTCTGCTTTAACTTCCTCCTCTGGTCTCTCTGTCTCTCTGCCTCATCTGGTCTCTCTGTGGCCTCTGCCTCCTCTGGTCTCTCTGCTTCCTTTGCCTCCACTGGTCTCTCTATTGCTATGCCTCCTCTGGTCTCTCTGTGGCCTATGCCTCCTCTGGTCTCTCTGTCTCTGCCTCATCTGGTCTCTCTGTGGCCTCTGCATCCTCTGGTCTCTCTGAAGCCTCTGCCTTCTCTGCTCTCTCTGTGGCCGCTGCCTCCACTTGTCTCTCTGTGGCATTTGCCTTTTCTGGTCTCTCTGCCTCCTCTGGCTCCTCTGGTCTCTCTGTGACCTCTGCCTCATCTGGTCTCTCTATAGCCTCTGTCTCCTCTGGACTCTCTGCCTTCTCTGCATCCTCTAGTCTCTCTGTGGCTTTTGCCTCCTCTTGTCTCTCTGTCTTTCTGCATCCTCTAGTCACTGTGTGGCCTCTGCCTCCTCTGGACTCTCTGCCTCCTCTAGTCTTTCTGTGACACTTCCTCCTCTAGAGTCTCTGCCTCCCCTGCTTCCTCTCGTCTCTCTGTCTCGTCTGCCTCCTCTGTGGCCTCTGACTTCTCTTGTCTCTCTGCCTCCTCTGCCCCCTCTGGTCTCTCAATCTCTACTGGTCTCTCTATTGCCTGTGCCTCCTCTGGTCTCTCTGTTGCCTCTGCCTCCTCTGGTCTCTCTGCCTCCTCTGCTTCCTCTCGTCTCTCTGTGGCCTATGCCTCCTCTGCTCTCTCTGTCTCCCCTGCCTCCACTGGTCTCTCTGCCTTCTCTGCCTCCTCTGATCTCTCTACCTCCACTGGTCTCTCTGTGACCTCTGCAATCCTCTGGTCTCTCTGTGGCCTATGCCTCCTCTGGATTCTCTCATGGCCTATGCCTCCACTGGTCTCTCTGTCTCCTCTGCCTCCTTTCATCTCTCTGTGGCCTCTGCATCTTCTGGTCTCTCTGTGGCCTATGCCTCCTCTGGATTCTCTCATGGCCTCTGCCTCCTCTAGACTCTCTGCCTCCCCTGCTTTCTCTCGTCTCTCTGTCTCGTCTGCCTCCTCTGGTCTCTCTGCCTCCTCTGCCTCCTCTGGATTCTCTGTGGCCTCTGCCTCCTCTGGTCTCTCTGTGGCCTCTGTCTTCTCTTGTCTCTCTGCCTCCTCTGCCCCTCTGGTCTCTCTGTCTCTACTGGTCTCTCTATTGCCTGTGCCTCCTCTGGTCTCTCTGTGGCCTCTGCCTCCTCTGCTCTCTCTGTCTCCCCTGCCTCCACTGGTCTCTCTGCCTTCTCTGCCTCCTCTGCTCTCTCTACCTCCACTGGTCTCTCTGTGACCTCTGCAATCCTCTGGTCTCTCTGTGGCCTATGCCTCCTCTGGTCTCTCTGCGGCCTCTGCCTCCTCTGGTCTCTCTGTGAACTCTGCCTCCTCTGGTCTCTGTGTGGCCTCTGCCTCCACTGGTCTCTCTGTCTCCTCTGCCTCCTTTCGTCTCTTTGTGGCCTCTGCATCTTCTGGTCTCTCTGTGGCCTCTGCCTCCTCTTGTCTCTCTATTCCTCTGCCTCCTCTGGTCTCTCTGTGGCCTCTGCATCTTCTGGTCTCTCTGTGGCCTCTGCCTCCTCTTGTCTCTCTGTCTTTCTGCCTCCTCTATTATTAGTTTATTAGTTTAGTTTACACTTCAAGCTGTTTTTGCAATGTTTATGTTGTTGAACTGATAACTTTGATTAGAAAACTTACACAACTGCAAACTATTGTGGAACGTTACTTACTATTTATTTAGCTGATGTTTTTATCCAAAGCGACTTACATTAAGCTTCAATTCACCAGTGTTACAGCTGGAACACCACTGGAGGCAAGGAGTGTCTTTCCCAAGGACACAACGACAGTATAAACCAGAGGTGGGGACTCGAGTCACATGACTTGACTCGAGTCTGACTCGAGTCACAATTTTCGGACTTGCGACTTGCTTGATTAAAGTATGAAAATGACTTGACTTGACTTTGACTTGAGAAAAGTTACTTGAGACTTGACTTGACTTGAAGTGGAAGACTCGACAATGACTTGAACCTATAAAAACAAACAGCAATAAAATGTATTAAAATATATAATTATTGTGACGTCAGCGCCACTAATCAGTGTCTGTGCCTTTGACGCTGCACAATTCAAACCGCGCCAAACATGGAAGACGCTAGTAATGTTGGTCGAGCTCCACAAATAGTCTTGTTTGGCTACAAGGACTTTGGACTGGACCGTGACAATAAAAAGATTTGCCAGATGCAAAATATGCAACTCCAGAATATCTGACACCACAACCACAACGTCAAATTTCATTCGACATTTCAAGAACCACAAGGAACGGTAAGAAATGCATCTCTTTCTAGTTAGTTTCACTTAGATCTATAACGATTACTAATGTAATGAATTTAGCTTTTATAATTCGGCATATTTTTTCTTACTAGAAAGCAACTAGAGCATTATCATTACTGATACGCCTCATAATTAACGTTATTGGGTAATTTGGCTATAACAGTAACGTAGCCTGAATAATAATGTTGATAGACATTATAAATGTATTACATGTAGTCTATAATGTCTGTATTAAAAGTGTCTGTGGACTGTGTGTGGAAACTAAAAGGCTTATACCATACTGCGTGACAGGCTAACATGGAGGCTAGCACCTTATCACTAGCACCTACAGAGTTTCTTTTTTGGTACAGACAAGAAATAATTACAGCACAATTACATATTAGGCAGTTTATCAGTCACAATAATTAATTTATAAGGTTATTATTAGCCCTTATGCTTAACCCTCTTAGCGCCAAAGTCGCAAAATTGCAACTTAACTGGAAAACAGCCGCTACTTCCGGTTTATGTGCTAAATTATGCTTCCACTCCTTCCACCAGATGCCAGACATCCTTTAGTTTGTGGCTAGTCTACTATTACCATGTGTGTTGCCATTAAAACATTTGTAGAAGACTTCAAACTCGCGTGTCAGAGTATTCACAATCTAACTTATGGTCTCAGTGGGACTGTCAGGACCGGCGCAATAGAAGCCTCATTCTCTACACTCGAGCTTGTAAACGCTAAAATGACAAATAAAAACACCTGTGATGAAGCTTTGGCTTTAGTAATGGCTGACTCTGGCGCGATAGTGACAAGGAGTTTGTGAATAATGCGGTCTCTATTGACAGCTGTTTGGGACAAATACGTGTTGTTCATTTTGAAACTTTACCCAGTCGAGGAGAGAATGGGCTAAACCGAGTCAGCGAATGCGCAGATCAACGCAGTGATACTAATAAAAGTGTATGTGGCATGGCATAGTTGTAGATGTGATGGTATTCCACGTGCCAAGAAAGTATGGCCCTGTCCTCCGAGTGGTACATGTATGAAGGGTGCCCCAATGCTGCAGTAACGCTCTCTATCAGACTCCATTGAACCTTTTATTCACACTTCCTCAAGTCTGCATCAGACCTGACTTTGCTGAAAAATATTATAATCTCTTTTGCTGTGACGTTTTGAACAGATGGGGCTTTTGTTTCTGAGCCATGAAATGCACAGAGCAACAATAAGTAACTGGCAAAAATGGAAAACATTAAAAACATATTAAGCTGATGTATAGCCTGTTCTCAGTCAGTTGATGGCCTATCATTCAACGAAATAATAGGATGCAACAAAACACAAAAATCCAATCACTGAATTTTTAATTTATTGATTATATGTGGCTAAATGTTTGCTGATTTACTGTAACTGTATTTCCACAGCAGTGCCAGCCATGATGTTGCCTGAGAACAAGCCATACTTTTGTTTTAATTAGAGAGCCATTACTAGTTACTACTTTGTTATTACATTTATTAATCTACAATATTTTTAATTTTACCGGGATTTTTGATGTCTAAGTTTTTTCATTGATTTGTTAAAGGATAATAAAACACTTTGTTGAGTGAGAGATCAAAATACAATCACTCTGAAAGACAGTCATTATAATGTGTGGCAGTTCTTAAAGGAATGTTAAGGTTGCTTCCTCTTTTCCTCTTGTATTTTTGTTCGACCAGATTCTGGATTACTCTTTCTTCAGCTTCTTTGTGATTGAAACCAGTATGAATGTGTTGGCTCACGGAGTCTTTGGTCATAAACAGAGTTATCTGTGAAACAAGTGGAACTGTTTCGATGCGGTGCTGCGTGTCTTTCGCTTTGCTGCGCTCTAGTGCGCCTCATTAAGTCCCATCCTAACCTGAGGAAACTAATTCTAGTTCTAATAAAGTCCATGAAAGATGCCATTCCACTCTGGTCCCTGTTGCTGCTTTTCATTTTTGTTTTCAGGCAAGTACTTCTCAGAATAGAGAGATAGAGGTTCTACGAGTGCAGGTTTACTGACTATGTCTCTGTTATTCAAGTCTACTGGGGATGCACTGCTTTGGATCGAAATTCATCTTTGCCACAGAAGATGTGCATAAACGGATAAACTTTGACTCCATCCTGTGGTCGATGCTCACTGTGTTTCAGGTGAGCCTGGTCTGCTTTGTAACCCAATATTTACTAAATATATATATATATTAATCTACAATATTTTTAATTCTACCGTGATTTTTGATGTCTAAGTTTTTTCATTGATTTGTTAAAGGATACTTTGAGGAAGTGTTGACCAGGTGACATAAACTGTGCAACCTACTTGTCCTGGGCTGGCCCCCTGTGCATTATTACTTTAGTAATAATAGCCCAGTTTGTTCTGGTGAACCTTATTGTGGCCGCCATTATACAGGCCCAAGAGGAGAGCAGGGATGTAAGTCCAAAAGCACACATCACATCTACAAGTCAAATGTTTTTTTATTATTATTATGTTGTATTGTGGTTTAAAAGGTCACAAAATAACAAGGGACTTGTTTTAAGCCCTGAGTGTAGTCCTCAGTCAGTCTCAAACGTGTACTTCAGGGTCATATTATAGAGAGGATAGAGTTTTAAAGATCCAGCTTGTTTTGTTGAAAATTCAATTATAACGTGCATAACTTGCCTGTCTTTTATTGGAACAGGAGGTGTATCAGAGGCAGCACGTTGACTAGGAGCCACCAGAATGACTAGAATCAATTATTAATGTCATTAATTCATTCATTTATTCATTTATTCATTAATTCGTTTATTCATCCATTTATTCATTCATTCATTTTAATAAGTTGATTATAAATTATTTTGTACATATGTTTATGTTTGTAAATATGAATAATTAAATAATTACTATAATAATAATCTCTGATCTCTAATTTTCTTCTTTAACACTGTGTTACTTTTAACCACACACCACCTACAGAGCCTAAAAATCATAAATTTTAAATTTTTCAGTTTATTACATTCTTTTTGATGATTTACATCAAACAAGGAAACTAGCTCTTCTAAAGACAAAGTGCATCTGGTGGGTCAGATACCTTTGACCTGACCTGCCCCATACTGCTCCAGTGGAAACGAGGCTCATGTAACTGAGTTGGAGGGATGTCCAACTCATTTTAGTTCAGGGACCACAGTCTGAGGAAAAGAGAGAGCAGCAAGTGGACGTCTGAGATCAGTGAGCTGCAGGACAGAACAACACAAGGACTCCTTCTTTCTGACTGCCATAAGACTCTACCATTAGTCAGTCTGTGGAAGATGAAGAATTCTGCCTTAACTCATTTGAAGAGCCCTAACAACTGAATTTCCATTAAATAAAGGGGAATTAAAGGGGTTTGTTACGTAGGCTGACTGGGAAGTGGCTGGACGTTTGTGAATTAAAAGTAATAATGAGCAGAAAACAGAAGCTTCTTTTTCTAATAAATATCAAAGTGCACAATGTGCAAAAGTGCAATGGAGGCTGGTGGAGTTCAGTCCTCTCCAGCAGCAGAACAAAAATGTTTATAACATCTGCTCAAATAACTGGGTAAAAACATTAAAACCCTTAAAAGTTATTAACAATAACTATGTTAGAATTCTCTTTGAAATAAGCCTAAACCATAGACCATATGTAAAAACAAATACGATTTACAAACCCTAAAAACCAAAGACTTGTACTCACTGAAACCCCTAAACCATTCAACAACCCACTTTGTTTTCCCTCACATTCCCCTGCCTTGGTCTGACCCGGAACCTTTTTAGTGTGTTTGTTTCTCTGGGGGTCTTTTTTTGGCCAGAAACCTGGACATATAACTAAAAGCACATTTAAAACACACTTATACTACACTTCAACACTTAAAACCAAACATACCATTGCATTTTTCTCGAAGTTCTATTTGTTTCTGCTCACAGACCAGCAGCCATCAATCCAAACCAGATATGCAGGTGACATTAACAATAACTTATTTATACAAAAGTGAGACTCTGACTCTCAGAGGGGAACAGTGAAAGAAAACTCAGCTGGTGTCAGTCTCAGATGGAGGTGTGTACTCCTGCAGAGGATGGGATATATCCTCACATCTGAAAGTAACACTGTCACTGTTTTAGAAACTGGTGAATATAGTTATGTTTTTATATGTAGATCTAAATAAAAGTGTTTGTGTTGAATTAAATTAAAAATAATTTATTAAAGTTGGATTTTTAAAAAGGTATAAAGATATACGGTATTATCTCATATTATGTTAGGATGATATATTTGTTATTTTTAAAAAGTACCCACAGTGTCTCCCAACTGGTCTGAGATCTTCTCTGGAGAGAGGCTCACTCTCAGGTGAGATTGAGGACAGAGGAAACACTGAGTGGACGTATCAGTGGAGCAGGATCGGTTCAGTCCTACATCAAACAACAAGAGAATATACAATCTCCAGAGTTACTGAGTCTGACAGTGGACACTACAGATGTAGAGGAGAAAGAGCTCCAGATCTCACAACACTGTGGAGCAGAGAGACCAGACTGAATGTACTGAGTGAGTATAAACAACATTTTTGTTCAAAATAAATTGTAAAATCCTTTATGTAATTTAACAAATGAAATCTAATGAGTGTTCAAACAGGTAAACTCCAGCCTGTCCTGTCTGTGTCTTCGTCATGGCTGACTCCTGGAGTCTCTGTCTCTCTGAGCTGTGGTGTTAAACAGCCGTCTGCAGGATGGACCTTTTACTGGTACAAGGCTGTTCCTCATTCATCAGACTCTTACAGATATGAGCTGCTCCCAGGTCACAGTAATGGGACTGAACAGGACTCCTTCAGCGTTCAGCACCAGACCAACACAGCAGGGTTTGTGTGTAGAGCAGGACGAGGACGTCCACTGTTTTACTCTGAATACAGTCAGCCCAAGTTTGTCTGGACTAAAGGTAGGATGTTTATTTATTGCTAATCATTCAGAGATATTTAGAAACTGTAAGTGTTTATGTTATTTTCATTCTTCATTATTTATGCACTTGTTGTTTTGCAGATGTTGAGTCCCCAGTGTCTCTCACAGTGAGTCCTGACAGATCACAGCACTTTTTGGTGTGAGTCTGGATCAGGAGAACTGAGCAATGCCCTCAACATCACTTTTCACAGTAGGTTTTTCATTTCATTTTTCATATAATAGATTACTACACCATCATATTATTTTTATTGCTGTGATAATGTAATAGTACAAGTCTGACTTTTCACAGGTGATGTTGTCCTTGTGAGTCCTGTTCATCCTGTGACTGAGGGACGACCTGTTTCTCTCGGCTGTAAACTGAAAACATCTACTGCTCTTTCTTCTGTCCTTTTCTATAAAAATGGAAAACTAATCCAAAATGGAACCCAAACTGAGTTCAACATCTCTGCAGTGTCCAAGTCTGACCAGGGTTTTTATAAATGTGAGGCACAAGAACAAGGCCAAAGATCTCCACGGATCTGGACTTCTCCAGAGAGTTGGATCTCAGTCAAATGTGAGTAATATTAATATTTACAGTCTAATGGTAAAACACTGGATGAGACACTGCTTTATGAAGATACAACACCTCAGACTTTTATTTGTTTTGGTGGTTTTAATTGTCCAGGAATGATCCAGTGCTATGGACAGTAACTGGTCAAAAACACAAACTCTGATGTTTTATGATGAGCCTGATGCTAACAGACTTACATTTATTACAGCTGTGTCCAATGAAAACAGTTTTATTGAGCGACGCGTTTGTGGAACAGTGGTAATAATTGTGCTGCTGATGATTCTGCTTCACTTTGCAAAAGGTGAGACTAAATAAAACCAATTTTTCACTACTTTATTTTTTGTCTGTAATATATTTGTGAGCTTTTATTTTCTTTCTTCTTCTCGGAGTCATGCTCCATCAGGTTGGTTCAGTCCCGCTTTGTAACATTATAATCATACATCACGTCTTCTTTCTTGTATTGATCCATGTTTAATAACTATTGAGCCACCGCAGTGGCTCAATGCAGTTGTCCTATAACCAGAAGGTTGGCGGTTCAAATCCCGCTCTGCCCTGTTCATGCTGTTATTGTGTTCTTGGGCAGGACAGTTAACCCACCTTACCTGCAGTGAATGGCAGCCCCTCTCTGTCTGCCCCAGGAGTGAATGGGGAGAGTGGAAACAAGATGTAAAGCGATTTGGGTGCCGAGAAGGGTGCAAAGGTGCTATATAAATGCATGCCATTTACTATATTGCATTAGTTGTTTTCCAAATTATTGTAATTTATTGTAGATGGCATGCCGCCTTATATTTTCCAGTTTTCAGCTCAGTAACCTCAGTTTTGCATATTAAGATTAATCATATTAATCATATTAATCATATTCATCATATTCATCATATTAAGCCTTAATTTAAACCCCATTTTGATGTTATATTTCTAGCTAGTCTGTTAACATGAATATTGCAAGCCTCCAAGCACAGACGTCCAGACACAAACGTGTCTTTTAATGTAGGGGCTTGGTCTCCAAGTGTGAAGCAGTTTTGAAAGCTTCATTGCTTCATTAGAAACCTGTTCAAACCCATTTAAACCTGTTCAAATCCATCTAAAACCATTCATTTTTATTCATTTGTTTCAGTCGTTTTAGATGGATTTGAACAGGTTTATCTTATGGGGCTAATGAACTGGTACCAGTTCATGCCCGCGCCTACATCTTAAACCCATTCAAATCCAACTAAAGCCTGTTCAAATCCAACTAAATCTTGTTCAAATCCACTTAAAACAGCCGTCTGCAGGATGGACCTTTTACTGGTACAAGGCTGTTCCTCATTCATCAGACTCTTACAGATATGAGCTGCTCCCAGGTCACAGTAATGGGACTGAACAGGACTCCTTCAGCGTTCAGCACCAGACCAACACAGCAGGGTTTGTGTGTAGAGCAGGACGAGGACGTCCACTGTTTTACTCTGAATACAGTCAGCCCAAGTTTGTCTGGACTAAAGGTAGGATGTTTATTTATTGCTAATCATTCAGAGATATTTAGAAACTGTAAGTGTTTATGTTATTTTCATTCTTCATTATTTATGCACTTGTTGTTTTGCAGATGTTGAGTCCCCAGTGTCTCTCACAGTGAGTCCTGACAGATCACAGCACTTTTTGGTGTGAGTCTGGATCAGGAGAACTGAGCAATGCCCTCAACATCACTTTTCACAGTAGGTTTTTTCATTTCATTTTTCATATAATAGATTACTACACCATCATATTATTTTTATTGCTGTGATAATGTAATGGTACAAGTCTGACTTTTCACAGGTGATGTTGTCCTTGTGAGTCCTGTTCATCCTGTGACTGAGGGACGACCTGTTTCTCTCGGCTGTAAACTGAAAACATCTACTGCTCTTTCTTCTGTCCTTTTCTATAAAAATGGAAAACTAATCCAAAATGGAACCCTAAACTGAGTTCAACATCTCTGCAGTGTCCAAGTCTGACCAGGGTTTTTATAAATGTGAGGCACAAGAACAAGGCCAAAGATCTCCACGGATCTGGACTTCTCCAGAGAGTTGGATCTCAGTCAAATGTGAGTAATATTAATATTTACAGTCTAATGGTAAAACACTGGATGAGACACTGCTTTATGAAGATACAACACCTCAGACTTTTATTTGTTTTGGTGGTTTTAATTGTCCAGGAATGATCCAGTGCTATGGATGGTAACTGGTCAAAAACACAAACTCTGATGTTTTTGATGAGCCTGATGCTAACAGACTTACATTTATTACAGCTGTGTCCAATGAAAACAGTTTTATTGAGCGCGTTTGTGGAACAGTGGTAATAATTGTGCTGCTGATGATTCTGCTTCACTTTGCAAAAGGTGAGACTAAATAAAACCAATTTTTCACTACTTTATTTTTGTTCAGTCTGTAATATATTTGTGAGCTTTTATTTTCTTTCTTCTTCTCGGAGTCATGCTCCATCAGGTTGGTTCAGTCCCGTTTGTAACATTATAATCATACATCACGTCTTCTTTCTTGTATTGATCCATGTTTAATAACTATTGAGCCACCGCAGTGGCTCAATGCAGTTGTCCTATAACCAGAAGGTTGGCGGTTCAAATCCCGCTCTGCCCTGTTCATGCTGTTATTGTGTTCTTGGGCAGGACAGTTAACCCACCTTACCTGCAGTGAATGGCAGCTCCCTCTCTGTCTGCCCCAGGAGTGAATGGGGAGAGTGGAAACAAGATGTAAAGCGATTTGGGTGCCCGAGAAGGGTGCTATATAAATGCATGCCATTTACTATATTGCATTAGTTGTTTTCCAAATTATTGTAATTTATTGTAGATGGCATGCCGCCTTATATTTTCCAGTTTTCAGCTCAGTAACCTCAGTTTTGCATATTAAGATTAATCATATTAATCATATTAATCATATTCATCATATTAAGCCTTAATTTAAACCCCATTTTGATGTTATATTTCTAGCTAGTCTGTTAACATGAATATTGCAAGCCTCCAAGCACAGACGTCAGACACAAACGTGTCTTTTAATGTAGGGGGCTTGGTCTCCAAGTGGCGAAGCAGTTTTGAAAGCTTCATTGCTTCATTAGAAACCTGTTCAAACCCATTTACAACAACGCTGCTTTGTGATCAACCACTTTTGCACATATGTTATTAATGATATTTTGTCTGTGTTGTCCTTTAAGGCTGCTGGGATATGTTTTGAGTTTTTTCCGGATTGACCTCTTCTGGTTGTTAGATTCTCTGAGGCCACTGCGCCTGATAAGAAGGATAACATTTAAGTCTTTTTTCCAAACCACAAACATAGTAAAAAAAACACTGAAATAAAATTGAGACAACAAGTGCAGTTCAAATCAATTATCTAACCTGTTTGAGCAGGCCTGCGGAGAACTGTGGAGACCATTTTAGAAACCCTGCCCATGTTCTCTAATGTCCTTCTGCTCTTCAACCTGCTCATCATCGTCTTCGGCATTGCAGCAGTGCAGCTGTGGAAGGGACAGCTACGCAACCGCTGCTTTCTCGGAGCTGATGTAACGTAAGTTTAAAAGTATAGTCTAGGGGCTTTTTCCTCCCTTGAAAGTCCACCATCTCCATCACGTTGCAACTTTCTAAGTAGCTCGCCAAAGACTTAAGGAATCCTACATAAACTTGATCTGTCACTCAGCAAACCAACATACCTTTATATCCAATCTGGGCACAAATGTTTGATTTGGTCATTCAAAGTCTGAAAGATAAATGGAATACTAACAATGTTGCATTTCCAGCAGTCTTTTGTGATATGGATATAGAGAGTTGCAGCGTCAACACATGTTAAATATATATTATGCAACTGGACCTATAAGCATTGAGCAATGGCTTTAGTCTCACATTTGGCTGTTGCTTTCTAAAAGTATTGCTAGACTTCTGTATTTATCAGATGATTGGTTTTGTCTTCATTGTCTACAGACAAAAAGTATTAAAGTGTGTATGTCTCTATGTCTCTCCTCAGACAGTACAACCGGACCATGCATCCTTTCTACTCTGACCCTAACAACTCACCCTTCATCTGTTCACCATTTGACAACGATGGTCAGCATTGCAGTAACGTACCATCTACAGTCAAAAACAACACCCAGTGCATGGTTTTACCTGAGAGTCAGGCCCTGGCTTCCGTTTAATGACTCTCACGACTGTGTGAACTGGAACAGTTTGTACAGAGAGTGTCAACGTGGAGGCGAGAACCCTTATGAAGGAATCATTAACTTTGACATTGGTTTTGCTTGGATAGCTATATTTCAGGTGAGTAATAATAATAAATCAAATTTAAATAGCGCTTTTCAGAGGATGCTTTACATACACAATATACACACAGGACAAATAAAACAATAAATAATTATGTAAACAGTATGATCACTTGTACAGTGCATCAGAAACATATTCACAGTGCTTCACTTTTTCCACATTTTATGTTACAGCCTTTTCCCAAAATTGATTAAATTCATAATTTGTCTCAAAATTCTACAAACAATACCCCACAATAAAAACTTTAAAAGTTTAAATTAAACGTTAAAATTTATTTAAAAAAAAAAAAAAAACAGTAATGAGCTGGAAAAAAAGTTTTTTATGTTATCATTCATATTCTTTGGAAAATGGCCAAAAAAAAACAAAAATTCTGCCAGGGTATGTAAGTTTTTGAACACAACCGTGTCTGAGCTCAATTTTGAGTGTTATGGCAAAGGCTTTGAATAATTATGTACATGCACTTTTTTTTTTTTTTTAATATCTCGAGTATCTACTCACCTGAACAGATTTGTCTTTGAACTCTTTATTGATCTGTGTATTTTTCATTTGAAAATCCTCAGGTCATCACACTGGAAGGATGGTCAGAAATCATGTATTTTGTCATGGATGCCTTTTCTTTTTGGAGTTTTTATTTTTATAGTTGTGACTGTGGTAAGTATTCGATTTTTATATTTTACAGAGGCAAAGATATACCCTTAAGCTTTAGTATATACCCTGAAAGCTGTATTTGGCGAAATTTCAAATCAAAGTCAAAAGAGAAAGAAAAACTAATTCATAATGCCTTTTATTTTGGTGAAAATTTTTGCATACACTGGTTTTTAAATGAACAGCAAAATCAATATCATTAACACCAGAAAGTGTATACATAGTTCTCACTTGATTGATGAATTCTCACCAACTTGATAGTGTTGCGTTTTTAAATCATCAGTTGTGTAAATTTGTTCTACATTCTGTTGTCGAGCGGGTAGATCAGAGACGTGAGAGATTGGGGCACACCTTATTTTTCTTTTAGTTCCCATTTTTGTTACATGTGGTGAGAAATTACTTTTGGACTTAGGAAAAAGAATGGTCGCCTCATTCATGAAGCTTCTTGTGTAGAAATATCTACTTAAACCCTACTTAAGAGGATTTTCACCAAATCTTTTTTACATTAACTGAAAAATGTTCTTCTAAAAGAACAAATCTCAAGAACAGGGTGAAGCCTACAAATGAATGATCTAAGCTACTAAAGGCCATTTGGCAGGGTACAGGTCTCATTACGTGTCTCTGTCCTGTAGTTCTTAAAGTACAGCCGCTTTCGTACAGGTGCTCTGGAGTATTTTTTTTAAATGACAACGGAAACAAAGCTAACTGCGTACCCCAAGCTCTCTTTGTGATACTGAAACCCACTGGCCTCTTTTCCCAAACTCAGATACTCATTTGAACACTCCTCAGACTGACATTCACTGAAGCTGTCTGTTTTTCTTATTCTTCTTTTACTTCCTGTCTTTTATGTTGTGGTTTTAAAGTGACTGCTCTTCTTTCACATCAGCTCGGAGCATTTGTCATGACGAACGTGTGTGCTGTAGTGATTAGTACCCAGTTCTCGATGTTCATGAGCAGCAGCATGAAGAACAAGAAGATAGAATACAAGTTGCAGTTCTTTTAAAAGAACAAGCAACTAGATTCTTACAAAAGTCTACTTTGAAATGAGGTTAGACAGAGACTTAACTGTATTACTGTGTTCTTTGTGTTCATGACCTTACTTTTTCAAATAATATATCAATAGGGACTTTTAGGAATAGAAAAATACAATGCTGTGTAAATAAATTTGGACATAGCCTCAGAAAGATTATTACAGCTGCTGGTTTATTAGCAGGTGTCTGAACTACAGTAAAATCACATTTTGAAAAACTGCATCTTTTCAGTTCTTATATTAGGTCCCACAGACGGCCTCCATCTGACAGCGCTCAAATAGAGATCCAGCGAAAAGTCTATGCCTATTTCAGGAACACCTCAAAAATATGTTGCCACCGACTGCTTCGACCGAGTGATCCTTTTTGTGAATTTCTTAAGTATTTTTGTGATCGCTATGGAACATTACCAACAGGTGAGACACATGGGGGATTCTTAGTTAACCCTTCTATGGAAAGCTACTATTACCAGTGCACATTTTTGAGCACACTAGTACTTCTAGTAGATATTTTGTGTAGTACTAGAGGTACTAGTGACGCTTTTGGACCTCACTGTTGTAGAAAGCTGCTGACCACCTCTATTTAGCCGATTGGATTTGAGACAAGATAGACTGAAAGACACAGAATGTATGACTTAGAGAAGAAGATTTATTCACCACAAGACAGGCCTGAGACAGAGAACACTCAATATGCATGTTCAAGTCTCACTAGAGTCTGGAATAGTGCAGCATATGTAGCTGTGAATTGCATCATTGATTGGGCAATGTTGTCTTAACCTTGTAGTTGTTTGTGTAATCTTTTAAACAAGTTCATTTGGATAGTGTCTGTTGTCATTATCATTTTAAAAGAGTAAACACAAATGTTTTTATAATAAATGGCTTCACCAAACCACTAGCTATGAATAAAAAGTTCATTCATATTCTCAACTCCCAAAACTCCCAAAATTTCCAAATTCTTCCAGGATATGTACTTATGAGCACAAGTGTATAATTAGAACTGGTTTGTGGAATACGTCATGGCCACTGTTGATTTGGCACAGAGCAGGCTCATTACATTCCTCACACATGTTGTCTAGTTTCAGTTTCTGTTGGATTGGTTCTGACCGGGGCTTAAAGTTGGGACAGTGCAGTGATATCATAAACCGTATCATTTATTTGGTTCAGTGTTCCAGGTGTAAATGCTTAAGATAATGCAATAATGCCTGGAAGAATGCAAGATTATTTTAATTATGCACCCTTAAGTTTTAGAAATTTACCTACTTATTTTAAAGCCCATGAAATGAAAATATGCACTGAACAGCACAGTATAATACATCTATAAAGTAAATACAAAGATTTATTTCCTGATTTCCTTTTTCCTTTGTGTCTTTTCTCACAGCCTCTCTGGTGGATGAAGTTACTCCTGATCAGTAACATTTTCATCGATGCTATATCTTCTTCACGGAGATGGTGCTGAAGTAAATAATACATTCATTTGATTACTTCAGAGAGTTTAATAATCTGCTGGACTTCATCATTGTTATTACAAGGTAATGTGGGTGTCCTAAATGTAATCTAAAGAATTGTCCCACAACTCTGAAGGTTCTTTGTGTACCAGTTGTATGGAGCACCTGACGACAGGTGGCAGTATGCTGGCGGTGCTGCATGTCTTTCGTTTGCTTCGTCTAGTGCGCCTCATTATGTCCCATCCTAACCTGTGGAAACAAGTTCTAGTGCTGATGAAGACCATGAAAGAGGCCGTTCCACTCTGGTCCCTGTTGCTGCTTTTCATTTTTGTTTTCAGGCATGTACTTCTCAGAATAGAGAGATAGAGGTTCTACCAGTGCAGGTTTACTGACTATGTCTCTGTTATTCCAGTCTACTGGGGATGCACTGCTTTGGGTCAAAATTCAACTTTCCCACACAAGATGTGCATAGACGGACAAACTTTGACTCCATCCTGTGGTCGATGCTCACTGTGTTTCAGATGAGCCTGGTCTGCTTTGTAACAGCACTAATTGGGGTCTCTTCCGACTCCAAATACTACTAAGTATTAAAAACATTCAGGCAACCAAATATTCAATCAGTTTAATCCTGAAACATTTTGAGTATTTGGTAGGTTTGGTTCAGGGATTCATGGAGAACAAAAATATTGATGTTTCAGTGTTTATTTAATTTTATTTATGTGCATTTTTGGCTGGAGGGTCCCCAGGGAGAGAGCAGAAAGTGTCAAGGGTGTATAATAGATCTGTGAGAGTCACTGAAGAGAAACATTCTGCAGAAATTCATGCTATAAGCTGTAACACAGACACACTGATCAAATCAAAAAAGAAAAAGGTTAAGGGTGATCAAAATGATTGCAAACAAATAAGACTGTTTGAGAATCCCTTGAATGCTGCATATAATTTGTTGACCATGGTTTTTTTGTAATTCTTTAATGGATAAATATAATCCTTTTTATTTACAATTTAGATTTGATTTGGAAAAGTCAAGGGAAATGTAAAATGTAATTTCCAGGTTGAATTGTCATGGCTTTTAAATGATTGTCTTGTCATTAGTTGTATTGGCAATATGGACATAAAATCTAATAATTTTTATTAAAAGGACCCTAAAAACCTTCCCTGGAAACTCCCGGAGGCCCCTGCTGATGCACTTTTGCACTCACAACTTTTTGTCTTATTCTCTGATGTAGATTCTGACCCAGGAAGACTGGAATTACGTGATGTACAACGGCATGATCACCACCAGCCCCTGGGCATGTTTTTTCGTTGCTGTGATAATGCTGGGGAAACATTTACTCCTGAACGTGCTTGTGAGCATCGTGGTTCGTAATTTCCAAGTTCTGGTAAGGACCATTTTTGTTTTCATACATCACTGATGCATAATAATTGATATGCAGTGAGTCAGGGCTGGGATATTTGATGTTGATGGGTCCTCCTCAAGAAAATTACAGTCAAAACATCATCTAATTCCCTTTTTAGATGATGTTTTAGAGTTTAGCTGAACATTTTGAGTGGCCCCAACATCAGAGACAGAAGACTTTAAAACAGAAAGGTCAAGGTCAAAAATGTTTTATATTTCTCGCCCTTTGCTCTTTATGCCAATAAAACCACATCACATCCACAGTCTCTGTTTTGAGACAAACCCCTTTAACAGGCAGCACCAGCCCCACGGTCCTCCGCTGGGACAGGGTGTGGGGCTAACGGGATGTCTACAGTAAATATTTACAGAGCACAGGCCACAGATTTGTGTGCTGCTGGGTTGTCGCTGTTTTACACAGTGGCACGTGGTGAGCGTGCAAGAACTCATTGACACGAAGATCATTTAAATATGTTTTTGTCGTGAAAAAATAAAATGCATAATTCTGGGCAGAGAAAAGGCAATAGAAAAACGCATAGTGTAATAAGTATTACACGGCCCAGTTCCAAATCTAATTTGCTTCAGCATTTTTCAAGATCATTACATTCTGAGAAAGAGTTGAATTCTGAGTATGTCCCCCAATCATTAATGCAATGCTCCTGACAGTAACAGAGATGACAGATTAACAAATTTGTTATTATTACAAAGCCAGTCTCCCCAACCTTTAAAAAAATAAAATGTAAAAAAATACACATTGGACTAAACCTCACAGTACTTTAATACCTGTAATAGTCTTTTAAAAAGGCTACAAATCACACAGTGTTTAAATAGTTTTTATTCAAATTTTTACATCTGTAATCTGTTATTTGTAACTTGTGCGCAGTGTGCCTACAGTATAGTGATGATGTGTTTGTCTAAAAACTCTGTTGTCCTAGGCCCATTCCATTATCTCACACGAAGACACACAGACTTCAGTGACCGCAGCAGTAGAAAACGTAAGATGTGAAAAAGACATTATGAAATACAACTTACTACTTTTAATCAAGCTTTAATGTTGATGTAATCTTTTAAATGTCTGTTTTCTTTTTTGATTTTTACTGCAGACACCTCGTTATCCAAAATGGTTCATAGATCATAAGGAGTGGTCACTCTTCCTGTTTTCTCCATAGAACAAGTAAGCTTAACACAAAAGCAAACACACACAACTGGCATTACAATAATATTTGTATTTATTTATATACCTGCTGTGTAAGCTATTGTAGACAAGGAGGGTAATAAGGAGAAAGTACTTATTTATTATTGTTACAGTATAGCCCCCTTGCTTTCCAACAAATAGAGAATTAATTTAATTTAATCCAATCAGAGGAGCAGTTAGGCTTTGTTCTCTCATTGGGTTTAAGTAAAGGCTGAGCAGAACTGGCTGCCAGTGACTCAGGCGTAGGCCTCAATGAACTTGGAGTTGGTTTTGATGGTCCTGACTCAGACTCGGACAGCTGCAGCTGCAGTAGAACAATACAGCACAGATCCTGCAACAAAACAGGCCTGGTGGTGATCAAGACGGGGTATATTTGCTATCTTGTTCCCGACCGCTTCCTCGTGCTCGTCTGTGGCTCTGCCAGCCCCGTGAGAGGTGGTGGTTAAAAAAGCGTGTGTGGTAAAACAGCTGATCTTAGTTAGCACAGACTGATGCAGGCATCAGTATGTGCATTTAGAAATTTAGAAATTTAGCATTTAGAAATATTTAATATTTAATATTTAAATAATTTGGGCTTGCAGCCTAAAACATTAATAATGAATGAATAATCTACAAACATTATATATATATATATTTTTATCAATGTGCTACAGCCAGCTCTGTGTTTGGAGGATCAGAAAATTACAGTCCCTAACTCATCGGTGCTACATTCCTCTTCTCTTCCTGGGCCTGGACCGTCCTGACAGGTGTGACACCTGTCTGCTCTGTCTGTGTGTAATGGCTTTGCTTTGCTTTGAGACCTGCACTACTTTTCAGCGTAACCATGCTTTAGAGCTTTGTACCGCTGTCTTCCCCCTGAAAATTGGAAAAAGTAGATTTGGAAACTCCCCTCAATGAGCTTCGGTCTTTGCCAGATACCTGCTTTTTGATCAGGTAGACATTGCCCCATGACTTAAAAAGAGACGTGCAGATTGTCTAGCTTTCAGTCTTAGATATAAACAGCTCATAATTAATACGTTTATAGTACTTTTAAGTGTGAGCAACAAACAGCATTAAATGTCTTCTAAATAGACACACAAATCAAATCCAAATCAATGCATCAGTTGATCAGATGATTTGGTTCAACATTTGGTGATTTGAATGGACTCAAATATATTTGGATTTAACTTGAACTTGTTTCATCAATTGAAGGTAACTCAAATTTCAATTTCCAGTTAGGAAGTTGTTCTTCTTCTACTTTGATGTGTTCATGTAATTTTATCTCAGAATGTTGGAACAATAAACAATAACAACAAGGACCAAAATGCGCTCATGTTATATTTATTTGATTTTAATGTTATATTAAATAAGTTATTACAGTCAAACTAGCAATAATTAAGCTATTAGCAGCATTTCAAGAAAAGCCGGGCCTGTTTAAAAAAAGTTAAGTTATGAATGTTCAAAACAGTTGGTATGATATATTCTTAAATGACTTATATAACTTAAATATCTTAAACGTTTCTGTTGATGATGTAAATAACCATGTTGACAACTCACCCACAACTCGGACTAGTTTTTGGTGTCTTAAACTTGAAAACTGAGGATTTGAAAGTGCCTTGTACAAAAAAACTGGTGACTCGACTACAACCCTGCTGTTTATTAAAAACACCTTTCACTGTTTTTACTTTTTAATCTGTGAAAGTGCATACTTATATATGCATATCGATAGAAGAGTTTTAATCTGCAAATGGCAGATAAACTGAATTGAACTGAAGAAGTCACTTTTCCTTTTACAGCTCAGTCCTGAGGTAATTGTGTGCTTTTGTTTAGGTTCCGTGTTGTCTGCAATCAGATCAATGCCTCTGTTAAGTTCGCCCACCTCATTCTTTTAGTCGTTGTTCTGAGCTGTATCACCTTGGCTTTGGAAAGACCCAGCATCTCTGGCCAGCGCACGGTGAGACAAATGCATTCTCAAATACATCTATTTCCCTCAGAACCTGGAAAATATGAGATAGGTTCATATTAGATATATTAGATAAAAAAACTGTATGTCTTTGTCTTTAGGAGCGACTTGTCCTGACTTATTGTGACTATGTCTTTACCGGCCTCTTTACACTAGAAATGGTTTTAAAGGTAAACAATATACAAGTATTTCTAAAAACATTTTGAGTTATTTTTGATTTGACTCTTACTGTTCTTTAACACCAGATCATAGCCTTGGGTGTGGTGATTGGGAAAGACAGCTACTGCCATTCCCGAGAACGTCCTAGACGGGGTGTTGGTGATAGTGTCTGCAGCTGATGTCATTCTCTCACTGAGTGATCCACTGCACAATAATAGAAGAATCATGGGGATCCTCAAGGTTCTACGTTACGGGTTGGGTCAGTATGTCATAGATGTGAACAAGAGACAAGATTTAATTTTTCCATCAATAGACCGCTGTGTTTAACTCCACCATTTAATAACTGTTTCTCAATATTGCCAGGGGTTTGCAAAAATAGTACAGTGGAGTATGTATATTTAGGACGAAACATTCCCCAAAGTGATCATGACTTGTACTGCCCCTACTCCTCCTAAAGCAGCCAGGCTTTTCAGCGAGTGGCTCTTACATGGCACTTATACATGTTTTGTATGAATTTTTGTTCCAGGGTCCTCAAACGCAACAAGATTGAAGCTGGCCATGGACGGTCTCCTAGCTTCAGTCAAACCAATTACTAACATTATTATAATCAGTGCTGTTTTTTCTTTTCTATGGAGTCCTTGGTGTGCAGGTAAGATAATTCAACCACACATGAGGCTGAATCTGAATGTCTCAAATAGCTTAGAACACTTAGAACACACAGATGTTTGAGTTCTCACTTTAGTAAGGAAAGGAGCTAAGATAGGAGCTCCACTGCTTCTTTTAAACCTATGGATGTTCTGAAAGGTTAGGAGCTTACTGACTTTCCACAATCCACTGCACCACCAGCCACAATCTTTTCTGAATACGACCAAAATTTAGTTTCGTGTGAAGAGTTTGTGATGAATTTAAAGTCACTCTGCATCAACTGAAAAGACACTGCTCTAGAGCTACCACATCTTATGACTGACTTTTTCAGGATTAGGTGCTTGTTGTAGTCTTTTGTTAGGATGTGTAGTTTTTATTATGTCAATGTGCGTCAATGTTCAACATTCCTGATGAGGTTAGTGGAATCAGATGTGTCAAAACCCCGCTGATGCTCCTTTCCTAACTTGACAAGGACACTCCTGACCTCTCACTGTTGACTTTAGGACGTTGTATTCAAAGGTTAAGGAACAGTATTTGAATTCAGCCAAAGTATTTACCATATCACTGCAACCCTGTGTGCCTTGGTTGACTAGCTTTTTAAGGGAGCCTTTTACAATTGTGTGGACAAAGAATTCGGTATTGTCAGAAGCATCACCAACAAGACCGAATGCCTGATGTCAAACCTAAGCTGGCAAAGAAGAACATTCAATTTCGACAACATTCTCCAGGTATAAACGAGGAGGCTGGAGATAGACTAAACATATTAGTAGTAGTTGTTGAGTAGTTTTTTGTTTTCTTCCAGGCCTTAATGTCACTGTTTGTGATGTACTCGAAGGACGGATGGGTGAATATCATGTACGACGGCCTCGGCGCTGTCGGAGAAGACCTTCAGGTATTATCACTAAACAAAACGAGACTTAACACCAGAGGAGACCGAGTCCTCTCTGAAAAGAAAATCCTGTTATAAGGATTGGTGTAGAAAAATAAATATAACATAACAACACTTAAAGAAATCCATGACTCAATAAAACTGATAACTATCTTTATTGTTATTAATAAATGTATTTTCTCACTGTATAAGTAACTTATACAAAACACAACCTTAAGCAGGAATAGTTAAAGTGGATTGGATCACGCTGATCCTTTGTGAATTTATCAGTTGTGTTTTGTTTTTCAGCCTGTGACAAACAACAAGACCTGGATGGCTCTGTACTTTCTATCGTTTATAATAATGAGCATCCTCCTGCTGGACATGTTCATCGGGACCATGGTCGACACATTCAACGAAGTCCAGCAAAAACAGAAAATCCAAAGAGGGGACCTCACACAGGCGAAAATGACCCTAACACGGAACGGTTAGTCACATCTAGGCCACTGAGCCCAGTATTGCAGTGTTTGATTGTGGTTGTTAGGCCTTTTGTTGGTTTATTTTTATTTTTTACAGCGCTATATTACACCCGCTACTCGCGAGTGCGGCGCTTGATCCACACATTGTGCACGAGCCTCATCCTGGAGCTGCTCATGTCAGGGGTGATCATTTTCAATGTCTTTATCATGATGTTGGAACATTACAATCAGACTCGGTAATGTCAACCCACTGCCTCAGGAACATCTCTAAACTATAAGGGCATATTGATTTATTTATTTTTGTTGTCTGCTTAGTACATAGATAATCTCATGGATTACACTTTCTACGGTTTCTTTGCCATCCTCATCATTGACATTGTGCTCAAACCTGTGGCGTTTGGCGGACGGAGGTTTATAAATAACAAGTAAGGCACATAAATAAGCGCAAGTCTGTTTTGTCAATAGTGTCTAATGTAATATGTGAACCTTTAGCTGGAATTGTCTGGACCTGCTGGTGCTGGCGATGTCTCTAATCTTCGTCGTACTCACTGTGCTGAACCTGGACGACAAACTTCCCATTAATCCCAGCCTCATCCGAACCTGCAAAGTGTTCACCCTTGCACAGAGTAATACACACATGCAACTTTTTATTCATTTCTAAAAATTCTCATAACTTTTGGTGCGTTAATGTGGTCCTCAGAATCTCGGGATGTGTTCACATGATTTCAGCTCGTAAGGTCGGAATATATAGCATCGCAGGACTGATGTTTAGACATGTTCATGTGCATTTCTCAAATACAGAAAGTATTCACAGCGCTTCACTTTTTCTACATTTTGTTAAGTTACATCCTTATTTCAAAATGGATTCAATTTATTATTTGCCTCAAAATCCTACAAACTATAGCCCATGATGACAACATGAAAGAAGGTTTGAATTCTTTGCAAATTTATTAAAAATGAAAAACAAAAAGCACATGTACATAATTATTTACAGCCAAAACTTTGTTTAAGCTTCGTTGGCCTAATTACAGCCTCAAGCCTTTTTGAGTCTGATGCTATGAGCTGGGCACAACAATGTTTGGGCAGTTTCTCCCAGTCTTCTTTGCAGAACCTCTCAAGTTCCATCAGGTTGGATGGTTAGCGTTGGTGCACATCCATTTTCAGATTTCTCCGGAGGTGTTCAAGGCTGGCTCTGTATGGATCACTCAAGGATAAGTTTGTAAAATTTTGAGGCAAACAATCAATTTAATCCATTTTGAAATAAGGCTGTAACATTACAAAATGTGGAAAAAGCGAAGCACTGTGAATACTTCACAGATGCACTGTATTCCCGAGTTCGAGGCATGTCCTCCAGCGTGTTACTGTGGGTTCTCTCCGGTACTCGGCTTCCTCCCACCGTCCAAACACATGCATGTAAAGGTTAATTGACAACTCTAAAGTGTCCCTAGTGAATGAATGTGAGAGAGAATGGTTGTCTGTCACTGTCTGTCTCTATATGTCAGCCCTGTGACTAACTGGCCACTGTCCAGGGTGTACCCGCTTCAGGCCCAAAGCTGCTGGGATAGGCTCCAGTCACCCGCGACCCCTAACGGGACAAAGCGGTAGAAAATGAATGAATGAAATCAAAGTCCACTATTTTCTTAAAAACAGTTCTTACACACACAGTAACACAGTGAGCTGGTGAAGTGTTTTTTTTCCTGTGATTAACTGTGTTCAGAGGTGACCGGGCCCAACAGCAAGACTTGTTTTAAACATAACTTTTACTTTGTTCTCTGTTTTCGCAGCGCTCCTCTACAGTTACCTGTCTGCTGCTGCTTTTCTGTCGGCCCAGTCCAGTCAGGTCCAGTCATCAGTCTGCTGCTCTGTTCTTCTCTGCTCCTGGACAGTTGACCTAGCCCAGCCTCGGCTTCCTCAGCTTCATCCTACATCACATCCTGGTCCATCGACAACTTGAGCGTTTTTAAATAAACTTAAAACAAAATACAATCTCCATTCATTTATGTGCTTCTAGGTTTGAAAGCATATATAAACTGTTTTTAAGATCTTGAATCTGACATAATGTATACACTTTGTTTTTAAGTGCACAGAGTTAATAACTTGTAAAAGGCTTTTTAAAGAAACTTTTAAATAACGTGAAAGTAGATGAAAGCAAACAGACAAAACTTTAAATCATTTATTACTATAGTGTTATTTTAGAATGCCATAAGCAATAGAAGGTATTGTTGAAAATAACCAAATCATAAAACATATTGTTTTGTGTATTATTAAATTGTAATGATAAAGTAGTGCTCAAAGATGGAAGGGTTTCTTGAACTTTCAGGTTGCTCCTGAGGTCTTTGACCTGCAGCTGCACAGGTAAGGAAACTGAAAAACAAAAATCAAAACTGGTTTAACTCATATTTACTCCATCTCAAAAATACAGCATATTTGTTTACAATTTCTAAATAACCAGTTTTTTAAAAATGTATGCAATGTGTCTATTTTAAGAAAACTATCATTAAGCTAAGATATATATCATACAGAAACTATAATTCTAAATGATCTACTTTATATATTTTTACAACATACAGTTTATAATTACGAGGCTATCTATTGATAAGCAGGTTAGTACTATTGCTAGCTGTAGATGTATTTTAGAACAAAGATGACAACATGGTGCTTACTAAAGCAGGAGAATATTTAAAAACCGTAGATGTTGGTGTAAAAGTGAAATTCACCTGAAGTAGAGCAGCAGCAGAGGGCTCAGTGAAGGAGCAGAGATGTTTTAGCTCAGGTCTCTGTCGTAGCCAATAACCGTAGAAGGGGTAAATAATAGTGACCTGAAAGGAGATATAATCATTAAATTAGATAATGCTTACCTAATAATACACTTCGTTTTACCCATATATTATTCTATACATAATTTGGGTAAAAACTAAATATAAGAAAGTCAATTAGTTTTAATAACTAATGCCATTAGTAATTAAAACGAGATTTAGCAATAAAAAGGAAACACTGCTCTGATTACAGTTAACTACTAGCATATGTTCGCATGCAAGTAACAATGTTTTTAACCTACTTTAAAAAAATCTTTCAATACTATATGTTGATTAAAATCAAGTTATTATGAGTGAAATTAAAGAAATAAAAAAATGAATTACAAATAAATATAACATTTACCTCAAGTTAGCCAGCAGTCAAAATGCAGCAAAGACAGAGGATGAGATTGGTCAGCGCCTTCTACCGTCAATGGCTTTGCCGCTATCTGCAGGAATTTCACCTTTCAACTTTCAACTTTCAACAAGCCCGGTTCTGATTGGCTCGCTGGTTACCATGCTAATGCGCACTCAAACCTAGCTCATATGCCCAAATTAGGACTTCTGGCTCCAAAAATCAACATGGCGGCCCCCCAACGGCTAAAAATGGCGACTGAAATGGGTTCATTTTCGAAGTTCGTAACGCTATGGGTGACGTCACACTCCTTATGTCCAGCCCTTCTACAGTCATTGATTAGAACAGATTTTAGAAGTGCAGTAGTACAGACTGTAGATGAGCAGTAGCACAGACTGTAGACTTGCATTAGAACAGACTGTTGATGAGCATTAGAACAGACTGTTGATGAGCATTAGAATAGACTTTAGAAGTACAGTAGTAATGACTGTAGAAATGCAGTAGAATAGACTGTAGACGTGCAGTAGAACAAAATGCGGTAGAGCAGAGGTACAGACTGTAAAGTAGCATTATAAGAGACTGTAGATGTACAATAGAACAGACTGTAGACGGCGTTAGAACAGACTGTATCGTCCATTAGAACAGACTGTAGATGTGCATTAGAAAAGACTGACGATGTGCAGAATAATAGACTGTAGAGGTGCAGTTGTTAAGACTTTACACGAGCATTAGAACAGACTGTACATTAGTATTAG
Organism: Neodontobutis hainanensis; assembly: GCA_024349245.1. NCBI lineage: Eukaryota > Metazoa > Chordata > Actinopteri > Gobiiformes > Odontobutidae > Neodontobutis > Neodontobutis hainanensis. The sequence continues at coordinate 32,054 of JALDNG010001220.1, forward strand.
AAAAGACTGTAGACATGCTTTACAACAGACTGTAGAGGTGAAGTAGTACCGACTGTAGACAACCACTAGAACAAACTGTAGATGTGCGGTAGAAGAGACTGTAGAGGTGCTGTGGTACAGAATGTTGACTATTATTAGAAGAGACTGTAGGCGTGCAGTAGAACAGAATCTAGACAATTATTAGAACAGACTGTAGACTTCCACAAGCACACACTGTAGATGTGCATTAGAAAAGACTGTAGACATTTATTAATACAGACTATAGTCGTGCAGTAGAACAGACTGTAGAAGTGCAGTAGAATAGACTGCAGTAGAGCAGTTGTACAGACTGTAGATGTGTAGTAGAACAGACTGTAGACGTTTATTAGAACAGACTGTAGACGTGCAATAGAACAGACTGTGGATGAGCAGTAGTACAGACTGTAGACTTGCATTAGAACAGACTGTAGATGTGCATTAGAACAGACTGTAGACGTGCAGTTGAACAGACTATAGATGTGCATTTGAACAGATGTCAGAGCAGCAGTAGTACAGACTCTAGATTGGCTTTAGAACACACTGTAGATGAGCTTTAGAACAGGCTGTAAACGTCCAGTAGAACAGACTGACAATTAGAACAGATTGTAGATATGCAGTAAAACAGACTGTAGACGTGCAGGTGAACAGAAATCAGAGCAGCAGTAGTACAGACTCTAGAATTACCTTAGAACAGACTGTAAACGAGCAATAGAAATGACTGTAAACGTCCCGTAGAACAAACTGACAATGTGCAAAAGAATAGACTCTAGAGCTGCAGTAGTACAGACTGTAGATGAGCAAATGAACAGACTGTATATGAGTTTTAGAAAACACTGTAGACATGCATTTATAACAGACTGTAGAGGTGCAGTAATACAGACTGTAGACGAGCATTAGAACAGACTGTAGAAGTGCAGTAGTACAGACTGTAGAGGTGCAGTTGAACAGACTGTAGACGTGCAGTTGAACAGACTTCAGAGCAGAATTAGTACAGACTGTAGATTGTAGAACAGACTGACAATTAGAACAGATTGTAGATGTGCAGTAAAAATGACTGTAGACATGCAGTAGAATAGAGTGCAGTAGAGCAATAGTACAGACTGTAAAATGGCAGTAGAACAGACTGTAGAGGTGCAGTTGTACAGACTGTAGATGAGCATTAGAACAGACTGTTGATGTGCAGTAGAAAAGACTGTAGACGTACAATAGAACAGACTGTAGATGAGCATTAGAACAGAATGTAGGCGTCCATTAGAACAGACTGTAGATGTGCAGTAGTAAAGACTAAAGACCTGCATAAGAATAGACTGTGGAAGCATTAGAACAGACTGTAGATGTGCTTTAGTACAGACTGTAGAGGTGCAGTAATACAGACAGTAGACGAGCATTAGAAGAGACAGTAGAAGGGCAATAATAAATGTCGACATTCTGTACTACTGCACCTCAATAGTCTTTTCTACTGCACATCTACAGTCTGAAGTACTGCACTTCTACAGTCTGTTTTAATGCTTGTCTACAATCTATACAACTGCATCTCTACAGTTTGTTCTAAAGCATTTCTACAGTGTTTTCTAATACTCATATAGAGTATGTTCTAATGCTCATCTACAGTCTGTAGTAATGCACCTCTAGAGTCTATTCTTCTGCACATTGTCTGTTCTACTAGACGTTTATAGTAATTTCTAATGCTTGTCTACAGTCTGTTCTACTGCACAACTATTGTCTATTTTAATAATTGTCTACAGTCTCTTCTAATGCACATCTACAGTCTGTTCTAATGCACATCTACAGTCTGTTCAACTGCACCTCTACAATCTGTTCTAAAGCATGTCTACAGTGTTTTCTAATACTCATATACAGTCTGTTCTAATGCTCGTCTACAATCTGAACTACTGCAACTCTACAGTCTGTTCTAAAGCATATCTACAGTGTTTTCTAATACTCATATACTGTCTGTTCTAATCCTCATCTACAGTCTGTACTACTGCACCTCTAGAGTCTATTCTTCTGCACATTCTTAGTCTGTTCTACAGGTTGTTTACTGTTTGTTCTAATGCTCGTCTACAGTCTGTTCCAAAGCCAATCTAGAGTCTGTTCTACTTCTGCTCTGAAGTCTATTCAACTGCACATCTACAGTCTGTTCAACTGCACCTCTACAGTCTTTTCTATTGTTAATAGATAATAATTGTCTAGAGTCTGTTATACTGCACGTCTACAGTCTCTTTTAATAATTGTCAACTTTCTGTACTACTGCACCTCTACAGTCTCTTCTACTGCACATCTACAGTTTGTTCTAATGGTCGTCTAGAGTCTGTACTACTGGAACTCTACAGTCTGTTCTAAAACATGTCTACAGTCTTTTCTAATACTCATGTACAGTCTGTTCTAATGCTCGTGTAAAGTCTCAACTACTGCCCTCTACAGTCTATTCTTTTGCACATCTACAGTCTGTTCTAATGCACATCTACAATCTGTTCTAATGGAATTCTCCAGTCTGTACTACTGCTCGTGTACAGTTTGTTCTACTGTCTACAGTCTATTCCAAAAACGTCTACAGTCTGTACTACTGCACATCTACAGTTTGTCCTAAAGCATGTCTAGAGTGTTTTCTAATACTAATATACAGTCTGTTTTAATGCTCGTCTACAGTCTGTACAACTGCACCTCTACATTTTGTTATAAAGCATATCTAGAGTGTTTTCTAATACTTATATAGAGTCTGTTCTAATGCTCATCTACAGTCTGAACTACTGCACCTCTACAGTCTGTTCTAAAGCTCATCTACAGTCTGTTCTAAAGCCAATCTAGAGTCTGTACTACTGCTGCTCTAAAGTCTGTTCAACTGCACGTCTATAGTCTGGTCTACTGCACATCTACAGTTTGTTTTAATGCTCGTCTACAGTCTGTACTACTGCACCTCTACAGTCTCTTCTAAGGCATGTCTACAGTCTTTTCTAATAGTCATGTACAGGCTGTTCTAATCCTCGTGTAAAGTCTCAACTACTGCAACTCTTCAGTCTATTCTTCTGCACCTCGTCAGTCTGTTCTACTGCACATCTACAGTCTATTCTAATGGACATCTACTGTATGTTCTAATGAAAGTCTACAGTCTGTACAACTGTTCATCTACAGTCTGTTCTACTGCACTTGTACAGTCGGTTTTATTGCTCATCTACAGTCTGTTCTACTGCACGTTTACAGTCTGTTCTAATACAAGTCTACAGTCTCTACTACTGCTCATTTACAGTCTGTTCTACTACACATCTACAGTCTCTACTACTGCACTTCTAAAGTCTGTTCTAATGCACATCTACACTCTCTTCTAATGCTCGTCTACAGTCTGTACTACTGCATTTCTACAGTCTATTCTTCTGCACATTGTCAGTCTGTTCTACTGGATGTTTACAGTCTGTTCTAATGCTCGTCTACAGTCAGTTTTACAGTCTGTTCTAATGCAAGTCTATAGTCTGTTTTACTACTCATCTACGGTCTGTTCTTTTGCATGTCTACAGTCTGTTCTAATAAACGTCTACAGTCTGTTCTACTGCACATCTACAGTCTGTTCTAATGCAAGTCTACAGTCTGTATTACTGCTCATCTAGAGTCTGTTCTAAAGCATGTCTAGAGTGTTTTCTAATACTCATATACAGTCTGTTCTAATGCATATCTACAGTCAGAAATACTGCACCTTTTACAATCTGTTCTAAAGCATGTGCAGAGTGTTTTCTAAAACTCATATAGAGTCTGTTCTAATACTCGTCTACAGTCTGAACTACTGCAGCTCTACAGTCTGTTCTAAAGCATGTCTAGAGTGTTTTCTAAAACTCATATACAGTCTGTTCTAATGCATGTCTACAGTCTGTACTACAGCATCTCTACAGTCTATTCTTCTGCACATTGTCAGTCTGTTCTACTGGACGTTTACAGTCTTTTCTAATTCTCATCTACAGTCTGTATTACTGCACCTCTACAGTCTGTTCTAAAGCATGTTTAGAGTGTTTTCTAATACTCATATACATTCATTCATTCATTCATTTTCTACCGCTTTGTCCCGTTAGGGGTCGCGGGTGGCTGGAGCCTATCCCAGCAGCTTTGGGCCTGAGGCGGGTACACCCTGGACAGTGGCCAGTTAGTCGCAGGGCTAACATATAGAGACAAACATTGACAGACAATCATTCACTCTCACATTCATTCACTAGGGACAGTTTAGAGTTGCCAATTAACCTGTACATGCATGTCTTTGGACGGTGGGAGGAAGCCGGAGTACCGGAGAGAACCCACGGTAACACGTGGAGGACATGCAGACTCCTCACAGAAAGACCGAGTCGGCCGAGAATATTCGAGTTGGCCGGGTTTTGAACTCACGACCTTCTTGCTGTAAGGCAGAAGTGCTAACCACTCTGCCACGTGCACCCTACTCATATACAGTCTGTTCTAATGTTCGTCTACAGTCGGAACTACTGCACCTCTACATTTTGTTATAAAGCATATCTAGAGTGTTTTCTAATACTTATATAGAGTCTGTTCTACTGGACGTTTATAGCCTGTTCTAATGCTCGTCTATAGTCAGTTCTAAAGCCAATCTAGAGTCTGTACTACTGCTGCTCTGAAGTCTGCTCAACTGCACGTCTACTGTCTGTTCACCTGCACCTCTACAGTCTGTTCTAATGCCAGTTTACAGTCTGTACTACTGCTCTACTACAGTCTCGTCCACTGCACGTCTACAGTCTGTTTTACTGCACATCTACAGTCTGTTCTAATGTACATCTACTGTCTGTTCTAATGCAAGCCTACAGTCTGTACTACTGCTCATCTACAGTCTGTTCTACTGCACGTCTACAGTCTGTTTTAATGCACATCTACACTCTCTTCTAATGCTCGTCTACAGTCTGTACTACTGCATTTCTACAGTCTATTCTTCTGCACATTGTCAGTCTGTTCTACTGGATGTTTACAGTCTGTTCTAATGCTCGTCTACAGTCAGTTTTACAGTCTGTTCTAATGCAAGTCTATAGTCTGTTTTACTTCTCATCTACGGTCTGTTCTTTTGCAGGTCTACAGTCTGTTCTAATAAACGTCTACAGTCTGTTCTACTGCACATCTACAGTCTGTTCTAATGCAAGTCTACAGTCTGTATTACTGCTCATCTACAGTCTGTTCTAAAGCATGTCTTGAGTGTTTTCTAATACTCATATAGAGTCTGTTCTAATGCATGTCTACAGTCAGAAATACTGCACCTTTTACAATCTGTTCTAAAGCATGTGCAGAGTGTTTTCTAAAACTCATATAGAGTCTGTTCTAATGCTCGTCTACAGTCTGAACTACTGCAGCTCTACAGTCTATTCTAAAGCATGTCTAGAGTGTTTTCTAATACTCATATACAGTCTGTTCTAATGCTTGTCTACAGTCTGTACTACTGCATCTCTACAGTCTATTCTTCTGCACATTGTCAGTCTGTTTTACTGGACGTTTACAGTCTTTTCTAATTCTCATCTACAGTCTGTATTACTGCACCTCTACAGTCTGTTCTAAAGCATGTTTAGAGTGTTTTCCAGTACTCATATACAGTCTGTTCTAATGTTCGTCTACAGTCGGAACTACTGCACCTCTACATTTTGTTATAAAGCATATCTAGAGTGTTTTCTAATACTTATATAGAGTCTGTTCTACTGGACGTTTATAGCCTGTTCTAATGCTTGTCTATATTCAGTTCGAAAGCCAATCTAGAGTCTGTACTACTGCTGCTCTGAAGTCTGCTCAACTGCACGTGTACTGTCTGTTCACCTGCACCTCTACAGTCTGTTCTAATGCCAGTTTACAGTCTGTACTACTGCTCTACTACAGTCTCGTCCACTGCACGTCTACAGTCTGTTTTACTGCACATCTACAGTCTCTTCTAATGTACATCTATTGTCTGTTCTAATGCAAGCCTACAGTCTGTAATACTGCTCATCTACAGTCTGTTCTACTGCACGTCTACAGTCTGTTCTAATGCACATCTACAGTCTGTTCTAATGTAAGTCTACAGTCTGTACTACTGCTCATCTACAGTCTGTTCTACTACACGTGTACAGTCTCTACTACTGCACTTTTAAAGTCTGTTCTAATGCAAATCTATAGTCTGTTTTACTGCTCATCTACGGTCTGTTCTACTGCAGGTCTACAGTCTGTTCTAATAAACGTCTACAGTCTGTTCTTCTGCACATCTACAGTCTGTTCTAACTGCACATCCACAGTCTGTTCTAATGTAAGTCTACAATCTGTACTACTGCTCATCTATACTCTGTTCTAATGCTCGTCTACAGTCTGAACTACTGCAGCTCTACAGTCTATTCTAAAGCATGTCTAGAGTGTTTTCTAATACTCATATACAGTCTGTTCTAATGCTTGTCTACAGTCTGTACTGCTGCATCTCTACAGTCTATTCTTCTGCACATTGTCAGTCTGTTCTACTGGACGTTTACAGTCTTTTCTAATTCTCATCTACAGTCTGTATTACTGCACCTCTACAGTCTGTTCTAAAGCATGTTTAGAGTGTTTTCCAATACTCATATACAGTCTGTTCTAATGTTCGTCTACAGTCGGAACTACTGCACCTCTACATTTTGTTATAAAGTATATCTAGAGTGTTTTCTAATACTTATATAGAGTCTGTTCTACTGGACGTTTATAGCCTGTTCTAATGCTTGTCTATAGTCAGTTCTAAAGCCAATCTAGAGTCTGTACTACTGCTGCTCTGAAGTCTGCTCAACTGCACGTGTACTGTCTGTTCACCTGCACCTCTACAGTCTGTTCTAATGCCAGTTTACAGTCTGTACTACTGCTCTACTACAGTCTCGTCCACTGCACGTCTACAGTCTGTTTTACTGCACATCTACAGTCTGTTCTAATGTACATCTATTGTCTGTTCTAATGCAAGCCTACAGTCTGTAATACTGCTCATCTACAGTCTGTTCTACTGCACGTCTACAGTCTGTTCTAATGCACATCTACAGTCTGTTCTAATGTAAGTCTACAGTCTGTACTACTGCTCATCTACAGTCTGTTCTACTACACGTGTACAGTCTCTACTACTGCACTTTTAAAGTCTGTTCTAATGCAAATCTATAGTCTGTTTTACTGCTCATCTACGGTCTGTTCTACTGCAGGTCTACAGTCTGTTCTAATAAACATCTTGTAGCAGATCAGCCTCCAGAACGCCACACGGATTATAACATTTGTTTAATCACTTACAGACCTCCAAACTGTTTCACTAAGGGTCTTCAAGATTAACAACTGTTGTTTCACCATCGGCCTCCAGAGACAGGCCGTGGATGTAAATCTTGAGAAGAAGACATGCTAACCCGTTTTCTTTTAGATAAAAGGACACCAACGTGTTTTGCCAAGGACAGGAAACTTATTAATGACTTTGTTTTGCTTTTATAAGAATTGGAACTTCGTTCTACCCAGCACCGTGTCAAAGGTGACACATGGAACATCACAGACTGCTAGGCGCCATGTCCAAAAGCCGTAAATCCTGTAGATAAGGTGTCCATCCAGCTTTCTCGAGAACACTTTATTCTAATCCTGATTGACAGTTGAAAATGTCTTTGATCATAGTCGTTCGGGCATGGTCAAACACTAACCCCTTTTGGTTTAACTGGACAAATGACTCTGCACTCAAGAAGGACATTTGGTGTTATTTCATTAAAGGACATTTTGTTATTTTATTACTTAGAAAGATTGTGAATGTACTAACAAATATACTGTTTGTTTCCAGGATGCAGAGTTTTACAAGTCAACTAATTCCTTCCATTCCTACAGAGTTACGTTTTATGTTAATAAAATGTAATGAATATATGTTTTTATAATAAGTCTGACAAATGTTTCTTTGCATAATCCTGCAAGTACGAATGTGTTTGTGTGTTTTACGAAAACCAAGGAAAATAGGGTGAAACAAAAGGAATGTTTAAGACTTAGTTTAAACATTTAAACTCCCCAAAGCAATGCCTTCCTCCGTAAGACACACCCCGTCCAAAAGTGTTAAAAGTGACCGCTGGTCAAAAACACGCTCTCTCTGCACTACTCTCCGTCTCCTCTTCACTTCGCACTGGACCTCTTGTCCGTTCAGGGCCGTAGGCCTCGAACCTCTCACAAGCTCCGGACCTCGTGTAAGCAGTAAATTTTCTTTGTACTTTAAAGCCTGCAAGTTTAGCTTGCCGCGATAAAGTTTCCTTCACACAGCTGTTCAAAGTAGCTTACTTCCTGCCAGCCTGCCAACAAAAGGAAGTTGCCTCGCTTTTATTTTTGAAGATTTCCTGCCTGCTAAAGAGTTAGCTTGACTAAAATCAAACTTTCTCGAGCAAGTTTAAGCCAGCAACACAGCCGCTAAACCTTCTCCAGTGGACTTAATAACTTTGAAAGACTCAATTTTACTCGGTGTACGACGCTGATGCTAAAAGGCTTGGCTAGTTGTGACAGTAACGAGGCGCTTTTTGAATCTCCGGGCCCACGGCAGCCCCTCTGGAGAGTGGAAACAGCAGGCCATCCTGGAGGCGACAAAGCGTCAAGCGGTTGCGACAGGGTTCGGACAACCTCTAGACCTCTCGTCGCTAAGATCTGAGACCAATCACGACCCCAGGGTGAGTCTAAATGTTAGTTACACAAGTTTGGCGTCTAACTGTCTAAACATAACAGCCTTGGCCTCAGAAACCGTCATCAAACCCCTTTAAACGCTCCGTAACAGCCCCTCATCTAATAATAGAGTCAATAATCAATAGGCCTACTTTCTTTTGTTTCACAAAATCCTCTGAAAGTAAAGTGTTTTATCGTTCTTTGATTTACCCATTCATGTGTCAATAATTATCCCTTTGTGTCATTTCCCCTGTCATTATTCACTGTTTGATTTTTTTTATAATCTTTAATAAAACCCCATAAAGACATTTACTGTTTCAATGTTTAATTCATTAATTTTCAAAAACGAGTGAGAATTTACTTCCTTTAGATTAATGAGACTAGACTAAACAGTTTCTCTGGATCTGTTCAAAACTAGAGTGGTGCCCCGAAAGAAATTAATATTTTGATAAGCTAAATATTAATTATTAATTTTCATAATTAATATTCATATTAATTATTAATTAATAAGACCATATTCCCTACAGTCTACAGTCTGTTCTTCTGCACATCTACAGTCTGTTCTAACTGCACATCCACAGTCTGTTCTAATGTAAGTCTACAATCTGTACTACTGCTCATCTATACTCTGTTCTACTGCACGTCTACAGTCTGTTCTTATAAACGTCTACAGTCTGTTATACTACACATCTACAGTCTCTACTATTGCACTTCTAAAGTCTGTTCTAATGCACATCTACAGTCTGTTCTAATGCTCGTCCACAGTCTGTACTACTGCATCTCTAGAGTCTATTCTTCTGCACATTGTCAGTCTCTTCTACTGGACGTTTACAGTCTGTTCTAATGCTCGTCTACAGTCTTTACATGAGCATTAGAACAGACTGTACATGAGTATTAGAAAAGACTGTAGACATGCTTTAGAACAGAGTGTAGAGGTCCAGTAGTACAGACTCTAGACGACCATTAGAACAAACTGTAGATGTGCAGTAGAAGAGACTTTAGAAGTACAGTAGTACAGAAAGTTGACAATTATTAAAAGAGACTGTAGACGTGCAGTAGAACAGACTCTAGACAATTATTAGAACAGACTGTAGACATCCAGTAGAACAGACTGTAGATGTGCATTAGAGGAGACAGTAGACGTTTATTAAAACAGACTATAGTCGTGCAGTAGAAAAGACTGTAGAAGTACAATAGAACAGAATGTAGACATGCAGTTGAACATACTTCAGAGCAGCAGTAGTACAGACTCTAGATTGGCTTTAGAACAGACTGTAGACGAGCATTAGAACAGACTGTAAACGTCCAGTAGAACAGACTGACAATGTGCAGAAGAATAGACTGTAGAGATGCACTAGTACAGACTGTAAACGCGCATTAGAACAGACTGTATATGAGTATTAGAAAACACTCTAGACATGCTTTAGAACAGACTGTAGAGGTGCAGTAGTTCAGACTATAGACTAGCATTAGAACAGACTATATATGAGTATTAGAAAATACTCTAGACATGCTTTAGAACAGACTGTAGAGGTGCAGTTGTTCAGACTATAGACGAGCATTAGAACAGACTGTAGATGTGCAGTAGAAGAGACTGTAGAGCTGCAGTATTATAGACTGTCGACAATTATTAGAAAGGACTGTAGACGTGCAGTAGAACGGACTGTAGACAATTATTAGAACAGACTGTAGACTTGCAGTAGAACAGACTGTAGATGTGCATTAGAACAGACTGTAGATGTACAATAGAACAGACTGTAGAGGTGCAGTTCAACAGACTGTAGACGTGCAGTTGAACAGTCTTCAGAGCAGCAGTAGTACAGACTCTAGATTGGCTGTAGAACAGACTGTAGACGATCATTAGAATAGACTGTAAACGTCTAGTAGAACAGACTGTCAATGTGCAGAATAATAGATTCTAGAGGTGCAGTAGTACAGACTGTAGATGAGCATTAGATCAGACTGTATATGAGTATTAGAAAACACTGTAGACATGCTTTAGAACAGACTGTAGAGGTCTAGTTGTACAAACTGTAGACGAGCATTAGAACAGACTGTAGAGGAACAGTAGAACAAACTGTAGAGGTCGAGTAGTAAAGACTGTTATTGGGTAATAGAACAAACGATATTCGAGCAATAGAACAGACTATAGATGTGCAGTAGTATAGACTGTAAGAAGCAGTAGTACAGAATGTAGACAATTATTAGAACAGACAGAAGACGTGCAGTAGAAAAGACTGTAGACGAGCATTAGAACAGACTGTAAACGTCCAGTAGAACAGACTGACGATGTGCCAAGAATAGACTGTAGTGGTGCAGTAGTACAGACTGTAGACGAGCATTAGAACAGACTGTATATGAGTATTAGAAAACACTGTAGACATGCTTTACAACAGACTGTAGAGGTGCAGTAGTTGACTGTAGATGAGCATTAGAACAGACTGTATATGAGTTTTAGAAAACACTAATAGAAATGCTTTACAACAGACTGTAGAGGTGCAGTAGAACAGACTGTAGACGTGCAGTAGAACAGACTGTAGTTGAGCAGTAGTACATACTGTATACTTGCATAGGAACAGACTGTATATGTGCATTAGAACAGACTGTAGATGTGCAGTAAAACAGACTGTAGACTTGCAATAGAGCAGACTGAAGACGTGCAGTAGAACAGACTTAAGATGCGCTGTAGAACAGACTGTAAACATGCAGTAGAACAGACTGTAGACATGCATTAGAAAAGACTGTAGATGTGCATTAGAACAGACTGTAGATGTGCAGTAAAACAGACCGTAGTTATGCAGTAGAACAGACTGCATTAGAGCAATAGTACAGACTGTAAACTGGCATTAGAACAGACTGTAGAGGTGCAGTTGTACAGACTGTAGATGTGCAGTAAAACAAACTGTAGATGAGCAGTAGTACAGACTGTAGACTTGCATTAGAACAGACTGTAGATGTCAAGTTCTGTGTGTTTTTAACTGACTACAGCTCTGCCCAAACTTGAAAACTGCTTTATCTCTGATGAATGCAAAGGACAACTCAAAACTGTTCTTTCTTTTTCTTTTTTTCCTAAAGATGATCGGGTGGAACAGAATAGGTTGATAACCTTTAAAATACACAAACCAAAGCAGAAATTAGTTGCAAATAAATCACAAATAACTCAATACCACTTCTTCAAATAGTAAATGTCAAACCAAACAGTCATTTTAATTAACATATGGTCTCTAATTAAACTTATATAATTTAAACAATACACATGCTTAGTGTAATGTTCACATAAAGTATTCACTATTTGATTTAAATTGGACATTACAACCAAGCAAACAAAATCATACAAAAGTCTTAACTCAACACAAACAAACACACAGTCCACTTTTGTCCTACCAGTTGTGTCCTTGGATAATCAGGAGCTGTGGTCAAAGTTTCTTTTCCTCAGGAACAAGTGAGATGGCCAACTGAGCTTTTACCAAACATTTCAACTGCCATGCACTCTGTGTGTGCGCGCTGGTAATTATGGTCCCAAGAGCACTTCCTGGAAGTTGGTTCCATAACCTTTTGATGCGTGGTTGCCCCTGCAGTTTGGGAGTGCTCTTAGTAATTTGAGTAAAAATAGGCTGAGTGCTCAGGACAACTTGTACCTTGAATTGACATAACAGTAGATGTGCAGTAAAACAGACTGTAAATGTGCAGTAGAACAGACTGCAGTAGAGCAGAGGTACAGACTGTAAACTGGCATTAGAACAGACTGTTGAGATGCAGTTGAACAGACAGTAGACGTGCAGTTGAACAGACTGTAGATGTGCATTGGAACAGACTAAAGTACAATAGAACAGACTGTAGACGAGCAGTAGAACACACTAAAGACCTGCATTAGAACAGGCGGTGGGACGAGCATTAGAACAGACTGTAAAGTCCAGTAGAACAGACTAACAATTAGAACAGATGTGCAGAAAAACAGACTGTAGACGTGCAGTAAAATAAACTGCAGTAGAGCAGTAGTAAAGACTGTAAACTGGCATTAGAACAGACTGTAGACATGCAGTAGAACAGACTGTAGATGTGCAGTAGAACAAACTGTTGAGGTGCAGTAATACAGACTGCAAACGAGCATTATACAGACTGTAGAAGTGCAGTAGTACAGACTGTAGATGTGCAGTAGAACAGAATGTAGACGTTTATTAGAACAGACTGTATACCTGCAGTCGGACAGACTGTAGATGTGCTTTAGAAAAGACTGTAGACGTTTATTAAAAATAGACTATAGTCGGCAGTAGAACAGACTGTAGACGTGCAATAGAACAGACTGTAGAGGTGCAGTTGAACAGACTGTAGATGTGCATTAGAACAGACTGTAGATGTGCATTAGAAGAGACTGTAGACAATTATTAAAATAGACAATAGTTGTGCAGTAGAAAAGACTGTAGACAAGCATTAGAAATTACTGTAAACGTCCAGTAGAACAGACAATGTGCAGAAGAATAGACTCTAGAGGTGCATTACTACAGACTGTAGATGAGCATTAGAACATACTCTATATGAGTATTAGAAAACACTGTAGAAATGCTTTAGAACAGACTGTAGAGATGCAGTTGTATAGATTGTAGACAAGCATTAAAACAGACTGTAGAAGTGCAGTACTTCAGACTGTAGATGTGCAGTAGAAAAGACTATTGAGGTGCAGTAGTACAGAATGTCGACATTTATTATTGCCCCTCTACTGTCTCTTCTAATGCTCGTCTACTGTCTGTATTACTGCACCTCTACAGTCTGTACTAAAGCACATCTACAGTCTGTTCTAATGCTCGTCCACAGTCTATTCTTATGCAGGTCTTTAGTCTTTACTACTGCACATCTACAGTCTGTTCTAATGGACGCCTACATTCTGTTCTAATGCTCATCTACAGTCTGTTCTATTGTACGTCTACAGTCTTTTCTACTGCACATCAACAGTCTGTTCTAATGCTCATCTACAGTCTGTATAACTGCACCTCTACAGTCTGTTCTACTGCATGTCTACAGTCTGATCTAATGCCATTTTACAGTCTGTACTATTGCTCTACTGCACTCTATTCTACTGCATGTCTACAGTCATTTTTACTGCACATCTACAATCTGTTCTAATTGTCAGTCTGTTATACAATCTACAGTCTGTACTAATTCTGCTCTGAAGTCTGTTCAACTGCACGTCTACAGTCTGTTCAACTGCATCTCTACAGTCTGTACTACTGCACTTCTACAGTCTGTTCTAATGCTCGTCTACAGTCTGTATTACTGTACCTCTACAGTCTGTTATAAATGCATGTCTACAGTGTTTTCTAAAACTCATATACAGTCTGTTCATTTGCTCATCTACAGTCTGTACTACTGCAGCTCTAGAGTCTATTCTTTTGCACATTGTCAGTTTGTTCTACGGGGCGTTTACAGTCATTTCTATTGCTCGTTTACAGTCTGTTCTAAGGTAATTCTAGAGTCTGTACTACTGCTGCTCTGATTTCTGTTCACCTGCACGTCTACAGTCTGTTTTACTGCATATCTACAATCTGTTCTAATTGTCAGTCTGTTCTACTGGACGTTTACAGCCTGTTCTAAAGCTCATCTACAGTGTGTTCTAAAGCCAATCTAGAGTCTGTACTACTGCTGCTCTGACATCTGTTCAAATGCACATCTATAGTCTGTTCAACTGCACGTCTACAGTCTGTTCTAATGCACATCTACAGTCTGTTCTAATGCAAATCTACAGTCTGTACTACTGCTCATCTACAGTCTGTTCTATTGCACGTCTACAGTCTGTTCTGATAAACGTCTACAGTCTGTTCTACTACACATCTACAGTCTGTACAACTGCTCTACTGTAGTCTATTCTACTGCACTTCTACAGTCTGTTCTACTGCACGACTATAGTCTGTATTAATAAATGTCTACAGTCTTTTCTAATGCACATCTACAGTGTGTGCTTGTTTAAGTCTACAGTCTGTTCTAATAATTGTCTAGATTCTGTTCTACTGCACGCCTACAGTCTCTTCTAATAATAGTCAACATTCTGTACCACAGCACCTCTACAGTCTCTTCTACCGCACATCTACAGTTTGTTCTAGTGGTTGTCTACAGTCTGTACTACTTCACCTCTACAGTCTGTTGTAAAGCATGTCTACAGTCTTTTCTAATACTAATGTACAGTCTGTTCTAATGCTCGTGTAAAGTCTTAACAACTGCACCTCTACAGTCTATTATTCTGCACATCGTCAGTCTTTTCTAATGCACATCTACAGTCTGTTCTAATGGACGTATACAGTCTGTTCTAACGTCTACAGTCTGTTCTATTGTACGTCTACAGTCTCTTATAATGCTACTTTACAGTCTGTACCTCTGCTCTACCGCATTTTGTTCTACTGCACGTCTACAGTCTTTTTATAAACGTCTATAGTCTATTCTACTGCATTTCTACAGTCATTACTACTGTACTTCTAAAGTCTATTCTAATGCTCATCAACAGTCTGTTCTAATGCAAGTCTACAGTCTGTGCTACTGCTCATCTACAGTCTGTACTACTGCACTTCTAAAATCTGTTCTAATGCTCATCTGCAGTCTGTATTACTGCACCTCTACAATCTGTTCTAAAGCATGTCTACAGTATTTTCTAATACTCATATACAGTCTGTTCTAATGCTCGTCTACAGTCTGTACTACTGCACATCTACAGTCTCAACTACTGCACTTCTAAAGTCTGTTTCTAATGCACATCTACAGTCTGTTTTACTGCTCATATACAGTCTGTTCTACTGCACGTCTACAGTCTGTTCTAAAGCCAGTCTAGAGTTTGTTCTACTGCTGCTCTGAAGTCTGTTCAACTGCATGTCTGTAGTCTGTTAAACTGCACCTCTACGTCTGTTCTATTGTATGTCTACATTCTGTTTTACTGCTCATATACAGTCTGTTCTAATGCACATCTACAGTCTGTTCTAATGCAAGTCTACATTCTGTACTACTGCTCACCTACAGTCTGTTCTTCTGCACGTCTACAGTCTGTTCTAAAAAACTTCTACAGTCTGTTCTACTGCATATCTACAGTCTCTACTACTGCACTTTTAAAGTCTGTTCTAATGCACATCTACAGTCTGTTCTAATGCCATTTTACAGTCTTTACTACTGCTCTACTGCAGTCTATTCTACTGCACTTCTACAGTCTGTTTTACTGCACAAAAACAATGTGTTCTAATTGTCAGTCTGTTCTACTGAACATTTACAGTCTGTTCTAAAGCTCATCTAAAGTCTGTTCTAAAGCCATTCTAGAGTCTGTACTACTGCTGCTCTGAAGTCTGTTCAACTGCTTGTCTACAGTCTGTTCAATTGCAGCTCTACAGTCTGTTCTATTGTACGTCTACAGTCTGTTCTACTGCACGACTATAGTCTGTATTAATAAATGTCTACAGTCTTTTCTACTACACATCTACAGTCTCTACTACTGCACTTCTAAAGTCTGTTTCTAATGCACATCTACAGTCTGTTCTAATGCAAGTCTACAGTCTTTACTACTGCTCATCTACGGTCTGTTCTACTGCAGGTCTAAAATCTCTTCTAATAAATGTCTACAGTCTGTTCTACTGCACATCTACAGTCTGTAATACTGCACTTCTACAGACTGTTCTAATGCTCGTCTACAGTCTGTATTACTGCACCTCTACAGTCTGTTCCAAAGCATGTCTAGAGTGTTTTCTTATACTCAAATACAGTCTGTTCTAATGCTCGTCTACAGTCTGTTAAACTGCACCTCTACAGTTTGTTCTAAAGCATGTCTATAGTGTTTTCTAATTCAAATATACAGTTTGTTCTAATGCTTGTCTACAGTCTGAACTACTGCTCTTCTACAGTCTGTTCTAAAGCATGTCTAGAGTGTTTTCTAATACTCATATACAGTCTGTTCTAATGCTCGTCCACAATCTGTTAAACTGCACCTCTAGAGTCTGTTCTAAAGCATGTCTAGAGAGTTTTCTAATACTAATATAAAGTCTGTTCTAATGCTCGTCTACAGTCTCTACTAACGGACATTTAAATTCTATTCTTCTGCAGCATCATTAGTCTGTTTTACTGGACATCTATAGTCTCTTCAAATACTCGTCCACAGTCTGTTCTAATGCAGTCTGTACTACTGCACATATATAGTCTGTTCTATTGCTCGAATACAGTCTGTTCTAATGCCCAATAAAAGTCTTTACTACTCCACCTCTACAGTTTGTTCTACTTCTCCTCTACAGTCTGTTCTACTGCAGGTCTACAGTCTGTTCTAATGCCAGTCTAGAGTCTGTACTACTGCTGCTCTACAGTCTGTTCTACTGCAAGTCTACATTCTGTTCTACTGCACATCTACAGTCTGTTCTAATGCACATCTACAGTCTGTTCAACTGCAAGTCCACTGTCTCTTCTACTGCTCTTCTACAGTCTGTTCTACTGCACGACTCTAGTCGGTTTTATTAAAGGTCTACAGTCTCTTCTAATGCACATCTACAGTCTGTTCTAATGCACATCTACAGTCTGTTCTACTGGACGTCTACAGTCAGTTCTAAAGCCAATCTAGAGTCTGTACTACTGCTGCTCTGAAGTCTGTTTAACTGCAAGTCTACAGTCTGTTCAACTGCACTTCTACAGTCTGTTCTAATGCCATTTTACAGTCTGTACCTCTGCTCTACTGCAGTCTGTTCTATTGCACTTCTACATTCTTTTTACTGCACATCTACAGTCTGTTCTATTGCACATCTACAGTCTGTTCTAATGCAAGTCTACAGTCTTTACTACTGCTCATCTATGGTCTGTTCTACTGCAGGTCTAAAATCTCTTCTAATAAATGTCTACAGTCTGTTCTACTGCACATCTACAGTCTGTAATACTGCACTTCTACAGACTGTTCTAATGCTCGTCTACAGTCTGTATTACTGCACCTCTACAGTCTGTTCCAAAGCATGTCTAGAGTGTTTTCTTATACTCAAATACAGTCTGTTCTAATGCTTGTCTACAGTCTGTTAAACTGCACCTCTACAGTCTGTTCTAAAGCATGTCTATAGTGTTTTCTAATTCAAATATACAGTTTGTTCTAATGCTCGTCTACAGTCTGAACTACTGCTCTTCTACAGTCTGGTCGACAAGCTAAGGGCCTGTGGGTACCTAGAGGCTGGAGAGGGCTGGCGCTGTGTGTTCGCCGCTTCTCCACTCTGCTCGCCCGCGATTTTTAAATTGTGTTTTTAAACTATGCTTATAACTGCAAGGAGCACCTACCTACTACTATTTTCGCTGCTGTGCTGGTGTTGTCTGCTAGCTTGCGCTGTCTGGCTGACATCCTCGGTCAGAATGTCGCTCCGCTATTCCAGCTCCCAACCGTGGACTACATCTCGCAACCACACCTGGATTTAATATCCCCATTATCAAAGAACTTGGACTCCTTCTCGTCCGCGGTACATTCATAGAGGATCTGGTCGGAAATTCATCTTCCATAACCATCCAAACAGCTATTCTACAAGCATTCCTTCTCTCTGGTCATCTGTCGCATGCTTAATGCGTCATCAGAATGCCTCTGCTCCAGTCACTATCAACAATGGAAATATCGCGAGACATCCACTCTCCAGCACGGGATCCCCACACTTTGGGTTGGATACATTTCGTGGAGTGGATTCCAGCCTGCGTGGAGTGGATTTTAATGTTTTGTGTCCAGTTCAGAGATTCACCCTCAGTCATTGGTTAAATTTGAACTTTTTAACACTCAATCCATCAATAATAAATCTGTACTGATTGAAGAACACATTAGGAGAAAAGACTTGACTTCATGTGTTTAACAGAAACATGGCATCAGCCAGAGGTGTTCTCTGCCCTAAATGAAGCCTGTCCCCTGGATACAGTTACTTGGAGGCCGCTCGCAGCACCGGCCGGGTGGTGGCCTAGCCGTCATTCACCGACAGGACCTGGAGTTGTCCCGCATTACGCTGCCTGCGACATTTTCATGTGAGTGTCTAGCATTTAAATGCAAGCCTCCTTTTCCAATGACTGTTCTCCTAATTTATCGATAAGCAAAATTCTGTGTTTATCCCGGAAATATCTGATCTCCTCACTACACTTTGTACTACCTCGGCCAATATTATTATCCTGGGAGATATAAATATTCATGTTGACACCCCTCATGTCATCTTGCTGCTGATTTTCTTCAGCTGCTAGACTCTCAACCTACAACAACATGTTGATGTCCCCACACATTCCAGGGGACACATACTCGATTTAATCATTTCAAACTCAGCTCTCATCAGTAACCTACAGGTTTATGATCTTGGATTTTCAGATCACAAGGTTGTGGCAATGGAGTTGCCCTTTCCTTTCTCTCACATCAAACCAAAGAGACAGATCTACTATAGAAAGTTGAAAAACATCAATGCGGATGTCCTGGTCCAGGACCTTCAACATATCTCCTCTCTTTCCATTGGCCTTTCTGACTTGGTTTCCGTTGCTGACTCGGTGGATTTCTATAACCAGTCCCTGAGCAGTCTCCTGGACCTCCATGCCCCTCTGATACCAAGGACCGTCTCATTCACACGGTCAGCACCTTGGTACACCTGCGAGCTGCGAAAGATGAAAGCAGCTGGGCGTGTCCTTGAGCGGCGGTTCAAGGCTTCTGGACTGACTGTTCACAAACAGGCATACAGGGAACAAAAGAGGGCTTATGCAGAAGCTCTGAAAGACGCGCGGTCACGGTATTATTCCACTATTATCAATAACAGTCCTGGAAACTCAAAACAACTTTTTTCAACAATAAACCACTTTCTCAAACCCCCCGTACTCTCCCACTATGAGACCACTGAGGAGAGGTGTAATATGTTTATTACCTTTTCAAACAAAAAGTAAATAATATCCGCTCTCAACTCACTACCACTGCTGCTCTGCCTCCTCCAACGGAAGATCCAGCATTGAAGATTGTCCAGCCCCTCAGCTCTTTCACTGATGTCACACAGGAAGAAGTGGAGGATGTTATCAGAAAGATGAAGCCGGCCACCTGTGCCCTGGATCCTTTCCCTTCCACTCTGCTGAAGGCCAACCTCTCTGTTGTCTCTCCATTTATCACCAAGATAATAAAAAACTCCCTTCTGGTTGGTCATATCCCATCCACATTAAAAACCGCTGTCATCAAACCTCTACTTAAAAACAACTATGGACCCTGAAGTCCTCTGCAACTATAGGCCCATCTCAAACCTACCATTTCTATCAAAGGTTTTGGAAAAATAGTTGCAGTACAACTTCATACTCACCTCAAAAACAATAACCTGTTTGAAAAATTTCAGTCGGGTTTCCGCCTGGTCATAGCACTGAAACATCCTTGGTCAGGATCACCAATGACCTTCTGATGGCGGCAGATACTGGTTCCCCATCACTACTTATCCTGCTAGATCTAACAGCTGCTTTTGACACAGTAGACCACAACATTCTTCTACACCGCCTGAAATACACCATTGGACTTTCAGAAAATGTTTACGACTGGTTCATTTCATATCTGACTGGCAGAACTGAGTACGTTGCCCTGGGCAAAGCCAAATCACTCACTCATAATGTCACCTGTGGTGTTCCTCAGGGCTCTGTGCTGGGTCCCACACTTTTCTCCATTTACATGCTCCCCTTGGTAAAATCATTAGTAGACATGGTATATCATTCCATTGTTATGCTGATGATACGCAGCTGTATTTAAGGACAACCTCCACTTTCTCTGCTCCCCTACCAACATCCACATTGACCACCTGCCTGGAGGAGATAGAGATGTGGATGAAGCTCAATTTCCTTCAGTTAAATTGCTCTAAAACTGATGCCATCTTAATTGGTACACCACATCAACTTCGCACTTCAACCATCACTAGCATCACTTTTTCCGGCCATAATATATCCCTCTCCACATCGGTCAGTAATTTAGGTGTCAAAATGGATCCTCATCTCACCTTTGACACCCACATTAAACACCTATGCAAGACCTCATTCTTTCATCTCAAGAACATCGCCAGACTCCGTCCAATACTCAGCATGGAGGATGCAGAGAAGCTCGTACATGCCTTTGTTTCTTCCAGGCTGGACTACTGTAATGCACTCCTCATCGGGATCTCTGGCAAAAGCATCCAGAGACTTCAGTACATCCAAAATAGCGCTGCCAGAATCCTGATGAGGGTGCGCAAGCATGAACACATCACCCCATCCTGAAATTTCTTCACTGGCTCCCTGTCTCACTGAGAATTGTGTATAAAGTTTCCCTCCTCACCCATCAGTGTATTCACGGACATGCCCCCTCTACCTGCAGGAACTTCTCACCCACCCGACCTTTCGCACTCTGCACGCACTCTTCGTTCTGCAAACTCAAACATCCTCCAAATTCCCAGAACAAAACTTTGCAGCATGGGTGATAGGGCCTTTTCATCGGCTGCTCCGAGGCTGTGGAATACCCTCCCGGACTACCTGAGGGCCCCACAGACTACTGATGCTTTTAAACGCAACCTAAAAACATTTCTTTTACAAAAGCTTTTCAATGAACGCTTTTAGGTTTTCGCTGCTTTGTTTTCTTTTTATATTGAATTACTTTGATATGCGCTGTAGCACTTTGAGATTGTACAAATGTAAAGTGCATTACAAATAAAATTTATTATTATTATTATTATAAAGCATGTCTAGAGTGTTTTCTAATACTCATATACAGTCTGTTCTAATGCTCGTCCACAATCTGTTAAACTGCACCTCTAGAGTCTGTTCTAAAGCATGTCTACAGTGTTTTCTAATACTCATATACAGTCTGTTCTAATGCTCATGTACAGTCTGTAGTACTGCACCTAGTCTATTCTTCTGCACATTGTCAGTCTGTTTTACTGGATGTTTACAGTCATTTCTAATGCAAGTCTACAGTCTGTACTTCTGCTCTACTGCAGTCTGTTCTACTGCACCTCTACAGTCTGTTTTACTGCTCATATACAGTCTGTTCTAATGCACATCTAGAGTCTGTTCTAATGAAAGTCTACATTTTGTACTACTGCTCACCCACAGTCTGTTCTTCTGCACGTCTACAGTCTGTTCTGATAAACTTCTACAGTCTGTTCTACTGCATATCTACAGTCTATACTACTGCACTTTTAAAGTCTGTTCTAATGCACATCTACAGTCTTTTCTAATGCAAGTCTAATGTCTGTACTACTGCTCATCTACGGTCTGTTCTACTGCAGGTCTACAGTTAATGGATTGGATTTATATTGCGCTTTTCTCCCAAGGGACCAAGGGACTCAAAGCGCCCACAAGTCCATTATTCATTCATACACAGTCACACACTGGTGATGGTAACTACAACTGTAGCCACAGATGCCCTAGGGCAGACTGACAGAGACGTGGCAGCCATTTTGACCCTAAGGCCTCTTTGACCATCACCACATACATTCACTGAACATTCTTAAACATTCATACGAGGCAAGGTGGGTTAAGTGTCTTGCCCAAGGACACAACGACAGAATGAATTGTGGGGAGAGCGGGAATCGAACACACTACCTTCCGGTTGAAAGACGACCGCTCTACCACTGAGCCACTGACGCCCTATACAGTCTGTTATAATGAACGTCTACAGTCTGTTCTACTGCACATCTACAGTCTGTACTACTGCACCTCTACAGTCTGTTCTAAAGCATGTCTAGAGAGTTTTCTAATACTAATATAAAGTCTGTTCTAATGCTCGTCTACAGTCTGAACTACTGCACCACTAAAGTCTATTCCTCTGAAGCATTGTCAGTCTGTTCTACTGCAAGTCTACAGTCTGTTCTAATGCCAGTCTAGAGTGTGTACTACTGCGGCTCCACAGTCTGTTCTACTGCACATCTACAATCTCTTCTACTGCACATGTACAGTCTGTTCTAATGGTCATCTACAGTCAGTTCTAATGCTCGTCTACAATCAGTTCTAAAGCCATTCTAGAGTCTGTACTACTGCTGCTATGAAGTCTGTTCAACTGCACGTCTACAATCTGTTCAACTGCACCACTACAGTCTGTTCTATTGTACGTCTACAGTCTGTTCTACTGCACGACTATAGTCTCTTTTAATAAACGTCTACAGTTTCCTCTAATGCACATCTACAGTCTGTTCTACTGGATGTCTACAGTCTTTTCTAATAATTGTCTAGAGTCTGTTCTACTGCACGTCTACAGTCTCTTTTCATAATTGTCAACTTTCTGTACTACTGCACCTTTACAGTCTCTTCTACTGCACATCTACAGTTTGTTCTACTGCACATCTACAGTCTGTTCTAATGCAAGTCCACAGTCTGTTCTACTCTTTGTCTACTATAAACTGTTGTGATAATTGTCGACATTCTGTACTACTGCATCTCTACAATTTGTTCTACTTCACAACTACATTATGTTCTTATGCACATCTATTGTCTGTTCTAATGCTCGTCCACAGTCTGCTCTAATGCAGGTCTTTAGTCTGTAAAACTGCACAAATACAGACTGTTCTACTGGGCGTCTACAATCTGTTCTAATGCTCGTCTACAGTCTGTTCTATTACGTCTACAGTCTGTTCTAATGCACATCTACAGTCTGTTCTACTGGGCGTTTACAGTCTGTTCTAATGCTCGTCTACAGTCAGTTCTAAAGCCAAACTAGAGTCTGTACTACTGCTGCTGCTCTGAAGTCTGTTCAACTCCAAGTCTACAGTCTGTTCTAATGCCATTTTACAGTCTGTACCTCTGCTCTACTGAAGTCTGTTCTATTGCACTTCTACAGTCTTTTTACTGCATATCTACAGTCTGTTCTACTGCACATCTACAGTCTGTTCTAATGCAAGTCTACAGTCTATACTACTGCTCATCTACAGTCTGTTCTAATGCTCGTCTACAGTCAGTTCTAAAGCCAAACTAGAGTCTGTACTACTGCTGCTGCTCTGAAGTCTGTTCAACTCCAAGTCTACAGTCTGTTCTAATGCCATTTTACAGTCTGTACCTCTGCTCTACTGAAGTCTGTTCTATTGCACTTCTACAGTCTTTTTACTGCATATCTACAGTCTGTTCTACTGCACATCTACAGTCTGTTCTAATGCAAGTCTACAGTCTATACTACTGCTCATCTACAGTCTGTTCTACTGCACGTCTACAGTTTCTACTACTGCACTTCTAAAGTCTGTTTTAATGCACATCTACAGTCTCTTCTAATGCAAGTCTACAGTCTTTACTACTGCTCATCTACGGTCTTTTCTACTGCAGGTCTAAAATCTCTTCTAATAAATGTTTACAGTCTGTTCAACTGCAAGTCTACAGTCTGTTCAACTGCACCTCTACAGTCTGTTCTAATGCTCGTCTACAGTCTGTATTACTGCACCTCTACAGTCTGTTCTAAAGCATGTCTAGAGTGTTTTGTAATACTTATATACAGTCTGTTCTAATGCTCGTCTACAGTCTGTACTACTCCATCTCTACAGTCTATTCTTCTGCACATTGTCAGTCTGTTCTACTGGACGTTTACAGTCTTTTTAATGCTCATCTACAGTCATTTCTAAAGCCAATCTACTGTCTGTACTTCTGCTGCTCTGAAGTCTGTTTAACTGCAAGTCTACAGTATGTTCAACTGCACCTCTACAGTCTGTTCTAATGCCAGTTTACAGTCTGTTCTATTGCTCTACTGCAGTCTGTTCTACTGCATGTCTACAGTCTGTTTTACTGCACATCTACAGTCTGTTCTAATGCACATCTACAGTCTGTTCCAATGCAAGTCTACAAGTTGTACTACTGCTCATATGCGGTCTGTTCTACTCCACGTCTACAATCTGTTTTAATAAACGTCTACAGTCTGTACTGCACATTTACAGTCTGTACTACTGCACTTCTACAGTCTTTTTAATGCTCGTCTACAGTCTGTATTACTGCACCTCTACAGTCTGTTGTAAAGCATTTCTAGTAGTGTTTTCTAATACTCATATAGAGTCTGTTCTAATGCTCGTCTACAGTCTGAACTACTACATTTCTACAGTCTGTTCTAAAGCATGTCTACAGTGTTTTCTAATACTCATATACAGTCTGTTCTAATGCTCGTCTACAGTCTGTACTACTGCACCTCTAAAGTCTATTCTTCTGCACATTGTCAGTCTGTTCTACTGGATGTTTACAGTATGTTCTAATGCTTGCCTACAGTCTGTTCTACTGCACGTCTACAGTCTGTTCTACTGCATGTCTGCAGTCTGTTTTGATAAACGTCTACAGTCTTTTCTACTACACATCTACAGTCTCTACTACTGCACTTCTAAAGTCTGTTTCTAATGCACATCTACAGTCTGTTCTAATAAACGTCTACAGTCTATAGTCTGTTCTAATGCTCGTCCACAGTCTGTTCTAATGCTTGTCTTAATTCTGTACTACTGCACATCTACGGTCTTTTCTACTAGATGTCTACAGTCTGTTCTAATGCTCGTATACAGTCTGTTGTATTGTACGTCTACAGTCTTTTTAAATGCACATCTACAGTCTGTTCAACTGCACGTCTACAGTCTTTTCAACTGCACCTCAACAGTCTCTTCTAATGCCAGTTTACATTC
Organism: Neodontobutis hainanensis; assembly: GCA_024349245.1. Taxonomy (NCBI): domain Eukaryota; kingdom Metazoa; phylum Chordata; class Actinopteri; order Gobiiformes; family Odontobutidae; genus Neodontobutis; species Neodontobutis hainanensis. The sequence goes on from JALDNG010001220.1 coordinate 57,253, forward strand.
TTTACCTCTGCTCTACTGCAGTCTGTTCTACCGCACGTCTACAGTCTCTTTTTCTGCATATCTACAGTCTGTTCTAATGCACATCTACAGTCTGTTCTAATGCAAGTCTATAATCTGTACTACTGCTCATCTACAGTCTGTTCTAATGCGAGTTTATAATCTGTACTACTGCTCATCTACAATCTGTTCTAATGCAAGTCTACAGTCTGTACTACTGCTCATTTATGGTCTGTTCTACTGCAAGTCTACAGTCTGTTCTAATAAACGTCTACAGTCTGTTCTACTGCACATTTGAATTCTGTACTACTGCACTTCTACAGTCTGTTCTAATGCTCGTCTACAGTCTGTATTACTGCACGTCTACAGTCATTTTAACTGCACCTCAACAGTCTGTTCTAATGCCAGTTTACATTCTTTACCTCTGCTCTACTGCAGTCTGTTCTACTGCACGTCTACAGTCTGTTTTACTGCTCATATACAGTCTGTTCTACTGCACGACTACAGTCTGTTCTAAAGCCAGTCTAGAGTCTGTTCTACTGCTGCTCTGAAGTCTTTTCAACTGCATGTCTATAGTCTGTTCAACTGCACCTCTACGACTTTTCTATTGTATGTCTACATTCTGTTCTAATGCACATCTACAGTCTGTTCTAATGCTCGTCTACAGTCTCTACTAACGGACCTTTAAATTATTTTCTTCTGCAGCATCATTAGACTGGTTTACTGGACATCTACAGTCTGTTCTAATACACGTCTATAGTCTGTTCAAATACTCGTCCACAGTCTGTTCTAATGCAGTCTGTACTACTGCACATCTATAGTCTGTTCTATTGCTCGAATACAGTCTGTTCTAATGCCCAATAAAAGTCTTTACTACTCTACCTCTACAGTTTGTTCTACATCTCCTCTACAGTCTGTTCTACTGCAGCTCTACAGTCTGTTTTAATGCCAGTCTAGAGTCTGTACTACTGCTGCTCTGCAGTCTGTTCTACTGCAAGTCTACATTCTGTTCTACTGCACATCTACAGTCTGTTCTAATGCACATCTACAGTCTGTTCTAATGCTCGTCTACAGTCTGAACTACTGCACCTCTACAATCTGTTCTAAAGCATGTCTACAGTGTTTTCTAATACTCATATACTGTCTGTTCTAATCCTCTTCTACAGTCTGTACTACTGCACCTCTAGAGTCTATTCTTCTGCACATTCTCAGTCTGTTCTACAGGTTGTTTACTGTTTGTTCTAATGCTCGTCTACAGTCTCTTCCAAAGCCAATCTAGAGTCTGTTCTACTTCTGCTCTGAAGTCTATTCAACTGCACATCTACAGTCTGTTCAACTGCACCTCTACCGTCTTTTCTATTGTTAATAGATAATATTTGTCTAGAGTCTGTTATACTGCACGTCTACAGTCTCTTTTAATAATTGTCAACTTTCTGTACTACTGCACCTCTACAGTCTCTTCTACTGCACATCTACAGTTTGTTCTAATGGTCGTCTAGAGTCTGTACTACTGGAACTCTACAGTCTGTTCTAAAACAAGTCTACAGTCTTTTCTAATACTCATGGACAGTCTGTTCTAATGCTCGTGTAAAGTCTTAACTACTGCCCTCTACAGTCTATTCTTTTGCACATCTACAGTCTGTTCTAATGCACATCTACAATCTGTTCTAATGGAATTCTCCAGTCTGTACTACTTCTCGTCTACAGTTTGTTCTACTGCACGTCTACAGTCTATTCTAAAAAACGTCTACAGTCTGTACTACTGTACATCTAATGTTTGTCCTAAAGCATGTCTAGAGTGTTTTCTAATACTAATATACAGTCTGTTTTAATCATAGATAGTAAATAAAAATGGATGTAATCTGCCCATTGGTCCCCTGTTTACTGATATGACTCCAATTCATGGGCAAAAAAATGGCGATTACATCCGGACATTTCAGACTCCTTCGTCAGAGGATGTTACTAAAATGGGCAAAGGGAGTGTTGCATCGCAAGCGCGTGCGTGGGTAATTACGCCCACTCCGCGTAGCCGAGGCTAAGGCTAATGCTAACCTGTTGCTAACACCAGGCTAACGCAAGTGGAGCTCTCCCGTTCAGCAACATTTTTTTTCACAGTGGGATTTTCCGCCCCTCTTGTTGCCATCGTTGGACTGCTCTCGTTAAATCGATAGTAAGTGGACTTCATGACTTTGACTGCATTTATCAACTAATTTGAAATTAACTCTAATGGCTGTTAAAACTTTTTATTCTTTATGATAGTTTTATTAGACGTTTTACTTGTAAGACCACTAAAGAAAGCAAAGACTTCAAACGTATAAATACGTTTATTCCTACTTCTGTTTTTGTGCATGTTTTGGGGATTAAGCTATAATATTGAAAGATTGTTATCTGTCACATACTTTTTCTAAATAGAGTTAAAACTTTTATTAAATGTACAGAAAGAACCTGTAGATTAGGCAATTAAAGCCATAATATTATAAATACTTCTAAATTAAAATAAAATTATTTTAGATTCATGAACACGCTATGTTTCTCTCTATAATATGTTATATAGTTAATATTTTATAAGCTATAATATAGCATACTAATCTAACTTTTTCTATTGTAGTTAAAAAAGATGTAAAACATCACTTCTCACATTGCACACTCCCAAGAACCCACTGCCCAGACAAGTAAGTGCAGTTACATGTTACTTGGGAGACTATATTTTACTTAGTTACAGCCACGTTATGCATAACTCTCTTGTAGTTTTCAAGATGGACTTGCCCTCTTCTTCTTCACCTGGAAAGCAGAACTCCCAAGAACATGCTGCACAGAAAAGTAAGTCCAATTATGGCTGCATATTTAACCTTTTTTAATTATAATTTTTTGAACGACTCAATTGTAACTTTTTCACATTAATTTATGCATTCTTTTCACATCTAGAAACTGTGTGGATCATTGGTGACAGCCATGTCCGGCGTGGAGCCCAGAGAGCTGCAGCAACAACACTTAGCCACCTCAGCCATCCACATGCCTGGGTTTACTGGTTTGGCCTTCGTTGGAGGGGGCTCCTGTCCTTTTTGAGGGCACGTTGCAAAGAAGATCAGTGCTGGAGGTCCTCCTGATTCACTGTGCCGGGAATGACCTGAGCATTTTGTCCAGTGTCAAGGGTGAAGGTGGAAATAGCGAGGATGGGATGAGGAGTTTAAAATGACTGCTGCAGGACGGGACCCTGTGGAAAGTCAGAAAAACTCAAATAAAAATCACACAAAACTAATTCAAGTTGGGCTGTCTTGGTTGAAAGCCCACTCACCACGACTGGTACACAACACAATGTTAACACAATGTCAGCCAACGAGTTGTGTCCACAGTCAACTTGACACCACAAAGTGATAGTAATCTATGGCTGCGTCCCTCGCAGGAAGTATAACGAGTGCATCTCAATAGAAAATACTAACAAATTGGTAAACTAAAAGATTAGAAAAACAGCTTTCAGTCAGTCTGCCTTTTCTGTTCGAGCTTCTAAACAATTAAACATTATTCCAAATACCATCAGAGAAATTAATTTAAGTGGATTATTTTACTCTCTTTTAAAAATGTGTCTCTTCAGATCAGACTTGTTAGTATTATAACCCTCTATGCCCTGCTGTTTTAACAACTTCTGTTTCTCTTTGTTTAATAAGATGTCTGTAGTGTAATGCATCTGATGCATGATTTCTATTTGTCCTTTTTAATATTGTTATTAATGATGTTTCTGATAAAGCTGCTGCTCGCTTGTGACTACAATTCTACTACACCTACAATTACAGTTCTATAATAACCCATGTGGACTAATGTTACTCTGGCATATTATACAGTTGTGCTATTGGTCAGTATGTACTGTCCTTGTAATAAAGATGACACATAAAGCTTTGGGTACCCTCAAATCAGTGCAGAAGCAATCCGTCTCAAAGTGTTGACTGCATGACCAACTGGAAGAGGTAGGAGTCCAGTTCTGTCTCCTCATCTTCAACACCCACTGGTCCAGTCTGTCTGGATCACCTAGAGGAAAACTTAAACAAACAAACAAAAACTAGTTAACACATTAATTTAAGTGGATTATTTTAGTCTCTTTTAAAAATGTGTCTATTCAGTTCAAACTTGTCAGTATTATAACCCTCTGTGCCCTGCTGTTTTAACAACTTCTGTTTCTCTTTGCTTAATAAGATGTCTGTAGTGTAACTAATGACTAATTCAAAACACATCTATTCAGACTGGCCTACTCACTCCCAATATAACTGCACTGTTCTGTCATCAACAAATAAGTTTTTATTTGTTGCTTTTAATTGTTGTCCTTGAGTATTTCAATTATGTGTAATTGATATGTAAAGCGTCTTTGCGTCCCCAGAAAAGCACTATATAAAATTGATGTAATAATAATAATAATATTAATAATGTGCTATTGTGTTTTTACTATTGGTATAAGGCGACATTGAGTGTCCAGAAAAGTGCGTTATAAATAAAATATAATATTATTATTATTAATGCATGTTGTCTATTTGTCCTTTTTAATATTGACAGCGTGTTTTATTTGTGCTCCTAATGGCTTGAATGTTATTAATGATGTTTCTGATAAAGCTGCTGATTGCTTGTGACTCACTGTGCAGTTCTACAATAACCCATGTGGACTAATGTTACTCTGGCATATTATACAGTTGTACTGTTGGTCAGTATGTACTGTCCTTGTAATAAAGATGACACATAAAGTTTTAGGTACCCTCAAATCAGTGCAGAAGCTATCCCTCTCAAAGTGTTGACTGCACAACCGCCTGGAAGAGGTAGGAGTCCAGTTCTGTCTCCTCATCTTCAACACCCACTGGTCCAGTCTGTGTGGATCACCTAGAGGAAAACTTAAAACATACAGAAACACATTAGGTGCTATTATAACATTAAAAGGTTACCAAACTAGTACAGTACATATAGTGTTACAATAACAATTGCAGGGCTGGGTTAGGGTAGATAACAACAGGCTTCACATAAGATCATGGTCATAAGCTTGTAATAATTTCTATTTCAGATTTATAAATATTAAAATAGTAGTTTATACCTTAGATGTATTGAACAGCACTAGGTTCTAGGTACAGTTGTCACTTTATAACACACTCTGAAGGCAGTTCAATATAAGAGCAACAGAGACACCTTCTACACGTCCCCAAACGGAGCTCATACACATAACGCTAGTGCAATCTTATGTGCAATAACGATTTCATAGAAAAAGTGAATTACTTTTTTTGCGAGATATTCTTACATTATCTTAACACATAATGATAGCACGTTATTTTCAAAAGTCATTAGCGGTGGGCTTCAGAGCATTGACGGTAGCCTACCGGAGCGTATTTTCTACAGTCATTGTGTAGAGCACCCGGTGAATAATGCAGTTATATCAAGTAGCGCTCATTTGCCCGTTATATGTCAAAGCCATAACATGCTTAAGCCGATCACTTAAAAAAATATTACAGCTGAAATTAATAAATATATTGTTTTGCTGTTAAACTTGTTTAACCATGTTCGTAATGCAAATAGTGTTTTTGAGCCTTGATATATTGTATATCTGGATCTTTTTTTTAAAGCATAAAGCAAAGCCAGTAAAAATAAATTTAAAATTGTACCTTAATAGTATTATAATTAACATCGAATTCTAAATGACCGTACTCGATGTAATTTTGATGGGTAAAAGTTGTTAGCTCGGCTAAATAGCTAAGTAATGCTATATATTTAGCCGTGTAAGAGCCCTCAAAACCACCCATAAAACCAAGAAAATAGTATTACTCACCGAAAAACTGAAGACCACACTTCTTGGGGGGTCTGTTAGTACAGCCAACAGCACAGCAAGCCATTTACACAACTTTCTTCTTAAATACTAAGAGAACAGCCGAGGGTAAAGAAGCCTGACACACTGATCGCCTAACATGCGCCAAGCCAGCAAGTATCACGGAGGAGCTAACTAGCCACTTGTTAGCCAGCTAGCCACACGACGTGCGCGAGGCTCGGTGATTGACACATGCGAGTCAAGATAACCACACCCACAATTATGCACAAAACTAAACTTTTCAGACAGCATAAACGGACGTAATAATAAAAAATTCACCCCCCCCAGAGTTGTCACATGGTAAAAACTTAGCTCTAGAGACAGGAGCCATCTTTTGTACCAGGCTGTAAACATGTTTTTTACACCCGTAAAGTCGCCATTGGGTTTCTCCTTATATTTCCGCTTTGGGAGCCTGCCCTCTGGTGGACGGTATATTGCCGTATTTCGATGTATTTTGACGTATGGCGGCGCCTACACGCAGGGACCGTTTAGGAGGTTCCATCTTAGGCGCTTGGTTTTAATGCTCGTCTACAGTCTGTACAACTGCACCTCTACTGCCTGTTCTAAAGCATGTCTAGAGTGTTGTCTAATATTCATATAGAGTCTGTTCTAATGCTCATCTACAGTCTGAACTACTGCACCTCTACAGTCTGTTCTAAAGCTCATCTACAGTCTGTTCTAAAGCCAATCTAGAGTCTGTACTACTGCTGCTCTAAAGTCTGTTCAACTGCACGTCTACAGTCTGGTCTACTGCACATCTACAGTTTGTTTTAATGCTCGTCTACAGTCTGTACTACTGCACCTCTACAGTCTCTTCTAAGGCATGTCTACAGTCTTTTCTAATAGTCATGTACAGGCTGTTCTAATCCTCGTCTAAAGTCTCAACTACTGCAACTCTTCAGTCTATTCTTCTGCACCTCGTCAGTCTGTTCTACTGCACGTCTACAGTCTGTTCTAATGCACATCTACAGTCTGTTCTAATGTAAGTCTACAGTCTGTACTATTGCTCATCTACTGTCTGTTCACCTGCACCTCTACAGTCTGTTCTAATGCCAGTTTACAGTCTGTACTGCTGCTCTACTACAGTCTCATCCACTGCACGTCTACAGTCTGTTCTACTACACATCTACAGTCTCTACTACTGCACTTCTAAAGTCTGTTCTAATGCACATCTACACTCTCTTCTAATGCTCGTCTACAGTCTGTACTAGTGCATTTCTACAGTCTATTCTTCTGCACATTGTCAGTCTGTTCTACTGGATGTTTACAGTCTGTTCTAATGCTCGTCTACAGTCAGTTTTACAGTCTGTTCTAATGCAAGTCTATAGTCTGTTTTACTACTCATCTACGGTCTGTTCTTTTGCAGGTCTACAGTCTGTTCTAATAAACGTCTACAGTCTGTTCTACTGCACATCTACAGTCTGTTCTAATGCAAGTCTACAGTCTGTATTACTGCTCATCTAGAGTCTGTTCTAAAGCATGTCTAGAGTGTTTTCTAATACTCATATACAGTCTGTTCTAATGCATGTCTACAGTCAGAAATACTGCACCTTTTACAATCTGTTCTAAAGCATGTGCAGAGTGTTTTCTAAAACTCATATAGAGTCTGTTCTAATACTCGTCTACAGTCTGAACTACTGCAGCTCTACAGTCTGTTCTAAAGCATGTCTAGAATGTTTTCTAATACTCATATACAGTCTGTTCTAATGCTTGTCTACAGTCTGAACTACTGCATCTCTACAGTCTATTCTTCTGCACATTGTCAGTCTGTTCTACTGGACGTTTACAGTCTTTTCTAATTCTCATCTACAGTCTGTATTACTGCACCTCTACAGTCTGTTCTAAAGCATGTTTAGAGTGTTTTCTAATACTCATATACAGTCTGTTCTAATGTTCGTCTACAGTCGGAACTACTGCACCTCTACATTTTGTTATAAAGCATATCTAGAGTGTTTTCTAATACTTATATAGAGTCTGTTCTACTGGACGTTTATAGCCTGTTCTAATGCTCGTCTATAGTCAGTTCTAAAGCCAATCTAGAGTCTGTACTACTGCTGCTCTGAAGTCTGCTCAACTGCACGTCTACTGTCTGTTCACCTGCACCTCTACAGTCTGTTCTAATGCCAGTTTACAGTCTGTACTACTGCTCTACTACAGTCTCGTCCACTGCACGCCTACAGTCTGTTTTACTGCACATCTACAGTCTGTTCTAATGTACATCTACTGCCTGTTCTAATGCAAGCCTACAGTCTGTACTACTGCTCGTCTACAGTCTGTACTACTGCATTTCTACAGTCTATTCTTCTGCACATTGTCAGTCTGTTCTACTGGATGTTTACAGTCTGTTCTAATGCTCGTCTACAGTCAGTTTTACAGTCTGTTCTAATGCAAGTCTATAGTCTGTTTTACTACTCATCTACGATCTGTTCTTTTGCAGGTCTACAGTCTGTTCTAGTAAACGTCTACAGTCTGTTCTACTGCACATCTACAGTCTGTTCTAATGCAAGTCTACAGTCTGTATTACTGCTCATCTACAGTCTGTTCTAAAGCATGTCTAGAGTGTTTTCTAATACTCATATACAGTCTGTTCTAATGCATGTCTACAGTCTGTACTACTGCATCTCAACAGTCTATTCTTCTGCACATTGTCAGTCTGTTCTACTGGACGTTTACAGTCTTTTCTAATTCTCATCTACAGTCTGTATTACTGCACCTCTACAGTCTGTTCTAAAGCATGTTTAGAGTGTTTTCTAATACTCATATACAGTCTGTTCTAATGTTTGTCTACAGTCGGAACTACTGCACCTCTACATTTTGTTATAAAGCATATCTAGAGTGTTTTCTAATACTTATATAGAGTCTGTTCTACTGACGTTTATAGCCTGTTCTAATGCTCGTCTATAGTCAGTTCTAAAGCCAATCTAGAGTCTGTACTACTGCTGCTCTGAAGTCTGCTCAACTGCACGTCTACTGTCTGTTCACCTGCACCTCTACAGTCTGTTCTAATGCCAGTTTACAGTCTGTACTACTGCTCTACTACAGTCTCGTCCACTGCACGTCTACAGTCTGTTTTACTGCACATCTACAGTCTGTTCTAATGTACATTTACTGTCTGTTCTAATGCAAGCCTACAGTCTGTACTACTGCTCATCTACAGTCTGTTCTACTGCACGTCTACAGTCTGTTCTAATGCACATCTACAGTCTGTTCAAATGTAAGTCTACAGTCTGTACTACTGGTCATCTACTGTCTGTTCTACTGCACCTCTTCAGTCTGTTCTACTACACGTGTACAGTCTCTACTACTGCACTTCTAAAGTCTGTTCTAATGCAAATCTATAATCTGTTTTACTGCTCATCTACGGTCTGTTCTACTGCAGGTCTACAGACTGTAAACGTCCAGTAGAACAGACTGACAATGTGCAGAAGAATAGACTGTAGAGATGTACTAGTACAGACTGTAAACGCATTAGAACAGACTGTATATGAGTATTAGAAAACACTCTAGACATGCTTTAGAACAGACTGTTGAGGTGCAGTAGTTCAGACTATAGACTAGCATTAGAACAGACTATATATGAGTATTAGAAAATACTCTAGACATGCTTTAGAACAGACTGTAGAGGTGCAGTTGTTCAGACTGTAGACAAACATTAGAATAGACTGTAGATGTGCAGTAGAAGAGACTGTAGAGTTGCAGTAGTATAGACTGTCGACAATTATTAGAAAGGACTGTAGGCGTGCAGTAGAACGGACTGTAGACAATTATTAGAACAGACTGTAGACTTGCAGTAGAACAGACTGATGATGCTGCAGAAGAATTGACTTTAAAGGTGCATTACTACAGACTGTACACGAGAAATAGAACAGACTGTATATGAGTATTAGAATAGACTGTAGACATGATTTTAGAACAGACTGTAGAGGTGCAGTAGTACAGACTCTAGACAATTAGTAGTACAGACTGTCGACTTGCATTAGAACACACTGTAGATGTGCATTAGAACAGACTGTAGATGTACAATAGAAAAGACTGTAGAGGGCAGTTGAACAGACTGTAGACGTGCAGTTGAATAGTCTTCAGAGCAGCAGTAGTACAGACTCTAGATTGGCTGTAGAACAGACTGTAGACGATCATTAGAATAGACTGTAAACGTCTAGTAGAACAGACTGTCAATGTGCAGAATAATAGATTCTAGAGGTGCAGTAGTACAGACTGTAGATGAGCATTAGATCAGACTGTATATGAGTATTAGAAAACACTGTAGACATGCTTTAGAACAGACTGTAGATGTCTAGTTGTACAAACTGTAGACGAGCATTAGAACAGACTGTAGAGGAACAGTAGAACAAACTGTAGAGGTCGAGTAGTAAAGACTGTTATTGGGTAATAGAACAGATGATATTCGAGCAATAGAACAGACTATAGATGTGTGGTCGTACTGCATTAGAACAGACTGTGGACGAACATTTGAACAGACTATAGACATGCATTAGAACAGACTGTAGATGTGCAGTAGAAGAGACTGTAGACAATTATTAGAACAGACTGTAGACATGCAGTAGAACAGATTGTAGATGTGCAGTAGTATAGACTGTAAGAAGCAGTAGTACAGAATGTAGACAATTATTAGAACAGACAGAAGACGTGCACTGTAGACGAGCATTAGAACTGACTGTAGACGAGCATTAGAACAGACTGTAAACGTCCAGTAGAACAGACTGTAGATGTGCATTAGAACAGACTGTAAACGTCCAGTAGAACCGACTGACGATGTGCAGAAGAATAGACTGTAGTGGTGCAGTAGTACAGACTGTAGACGAGCATTAGAACAGACTGTATATGAGTATTAGAAAACACTAATAGAAATGCTTTACAACAGACTGTAGAGGTGCAGTAGAACAGACTGTAGACGCAGTAGAACAGACTGTAGTTGAGCAGTAGTACAGACTGTATACTTGCATAGGAACAGACTGTAAATGTGCATTAGAACAGACTGTAGATGTGCAGTAAAACAAACTGTAGACTTGCAATAGAGCAGACTGAAGACGTGCAGTAGAACAGACTGAAGACGCGCTGTAGAACAGACTGTAAACATGCAGTAGAACAGACTGTAGACATGCATTAGAACAGACTGTAGATGTGCATTAGAACAGACTGTAGATGTGCAGTAAAACAGACCGTAGTTATGCAGTAGAACAGACTGGATTAGAGCAATAGTACAGACTGTAAACTGGCATTAGAACAGACTGTAGAGGTGCAGTTGTACAGACTGTAGATGTGCAGTAAAACAAACTGTAGATGAGCAGTAGTACAGACTGTAGACTTGCATTAGAACAGACTGTAGATGTCAAGTTATGTGTGTTTTTTAACTGACTACAGCTCTGCCCAAACTTGAAAACTGCTTTATCTCTGATGAATGCAAAGGACAACTCAAAACTGTTCTTTCTTTTCTCTTATATTTTCCTAAAGATGATCGGGGTGGAACAGAATAGGTTAATAACCTTTAAATTACACAAACCAAAGCAGAAATTAGTTGCAAATAAATCACAAATAACTCAATAACACTTCCTCAATAGTAATTGTCAAACCAAACAGTCATTTTAATTAACATATGGTCTCTAATTAAACTTATATAATTTAAACAATACACATGCTTAGTGTAATGTTCACATAAAGTATTCACTATTTGATTTAAATTGGACATTACAACCAAGAAACAAAATCATACAAAAGTCTTAACTCAACACAAACAAACACACAGTCCACTTTTGTCCTACCAGTTGTGTCCTTGGATAATCAGGAGCTGTGGTCAAAGTTTCTTTTCCTCAGGAACAAGTGAGATGGCCAACTGAGCTTTTACCAAACATTTCAACTGCCATGCACTCTGTGTGTGTGCGCTGGTAATTATGGTCCCAAGAGCACTTCCTGGAAGTTGGTTCCATAACCTTTTGATGCGCGGTTGCCCCTGCAGTTTGGGAGTGCTCTTAGTAATTTAAGTAAAAATAGGCTGAGTGCTCAGGACAACTTGTACCTTGAATTGACATAAAAGTAGATGTGCAGTAAAACAGACTTTAAACGTGCAGTAGAACAGACTGCAGTAGAGCAGAGGTACAGACTGTAAACTGGCATTAGAACAGACTGTTGAGATGCAGTTGAACAGACAGTACACGTGCAGTTGAACAGACTGTAGATGTGCATTGGAACAGAATGTAGACGTGCAATAGAACAGACTGTAGGCGAGCAGTAGAACACACTAAAGACCTGCATTAGAACAGACGGTGGACGAGCATTAGAACAGACTGTAAAGTCTTTAAGTCTATAGTCTGTTTTACTACTCATCTACGGTCTGTTCTTTTGCAGGTCTACAGTCTGTTCTAATAAACGTCTACAGTCTGTTCTACTGCACATCTACAGTCTGTTCTAATGCAAGTCTACAGTCTGTATTACTGCTCATCTACAGTCTGTTCTAAAGCATGTCTAGAGTGTTTTCTAATACTCATATACAGTCTGTTCTAATGCATGTCTACAGTCAGAAATACTGCACCTTTTACAATCTGTTCTAAAGCATGTGCAGAGTGTTTTCTAAAACTCATATAGAGTCTGTTCTAATACTCGTCTACAGTCTGAACTACTGCAGCTCTACAGTCTGTTCAAAAGCATGTCTAGAGTGTTTTCTAATACTCATATACAGTCTGTTCTAATGCTTGTCTACAGTCTGTACTACTGCATCTCTACAGTCTATTCTTCTGCACATTGTCAGTCTGTTCTACTGACGTTTACAGTCTTTTCTAATTCTCATCTACAGTCTGTATTACTGCACCTCTACAGTCTGTTCTAAAGCATGTTTAGAGTGTTTTCTAATACTCATATACAGTCTGTTCTAATGTTCGTCTACAGTCGGAACTACTGCACCTCTACATTTTGTTATAAAACTTATCTAGAGTGTTTTCTAATACTTATATAAAGTCTGTTCTACTGGACGTTTATAGCCTGTTCTAATGCTCGTCTATAGTCAGTTCTAAAGCCAATCTAGAGTCTGTACTACTGCTGCTCTGAAGTCTGCTTAACTGCACGTCTACTGTCTGTTCACCTGCACCTCTACAGTCTGTTCTAATGCCAGTTTACAGTCTGTACAACTGCTCTACTACAGTCTCGTCCCACTGCACGTCTACAGTCTGTTTTACTGCACATCTACAGTCTGTTCTAATGTACATCTACTGTCTGTTCTAATGCAAGCCTACAGTCTGTACTACTGCTTATCTACAGTCTGTTCTACTGCACGTCTACAGTCTGTTCTAATGCACATCTACAGTCTGTTCTAATGTAAGTCTACAGTCTGTACTATTGCTCATCTACCGTCTGTTCACCTGCACCTCTACAGTCTGTTCTAATGCCAGTTTACAGTCTGTACTACTGCTCTACTACAGTCTCGTCCACTGCACGTCTACAGTCTGTTCTACTACACATCTACAGTCTCTACTACTGCACTTCTAAAGTCTGTTCTAATGCACATCTACACTCTCTTCTAATGCTCGTCTACAGTCTGTACTACTGCATTTCTACAGTCTATTCTTCTGCACATTGTCAGTCTGTTCTACTGGATGTTTACAGTCTGTTCTAATGCTCGTCTACAGTCAGTTTTACAGTCTGTTTTAATGCAAGTCTATAGTCTGTTTTACTACTCATCTACGGTCTGTTCTTTTGCAGGTCTACAGTCTGTTCTAATAAACGTCTACAGTCTGTTCTACTGCACATCTACAGTCTGTTCTAATGCAAGTCTACAGTCTGTATTACTGCTCATCTACAGTCTGTTCTAAAGCATGTCTAGAGTGTTTTCTAATACTCATATACAGTCTGTTCTAATGCATGTCTACAGTCAGAAATACTGCACCTTTTACAATCTGTTCTAAAGCATGTGCAGAGTGTTTTCTAAAACTCATATAGAGTCTGTTCTAATACTCGTCTACAGTCTGAACTACTGCAGCTCTACAGTCTGTTCTAAAGCATGTCTAGAGTGTTTTCTAATACTCATATACAGTCTGTTCTAATGCTTGTCTACAGTCTGTACTACTGCATCTCTACAGTCTATTCTTCTGCATATTGTCAGTCTGTTCTACTGGATGTTTACAGTCTGTTCTAATGCTTGCCTACAGTCTGTTGTACTGCACGTCTACAGTCTGTTCTACTGCACATCTACAGTCTGTTCTAATGTTCGTCTACAGTCGGAACTACTGCACCTCTACATTTTGTTATAAAGCATATCTAGAGTGTTTTCTAATACTTATATAGAGTCTGTTCTACTGACGTTTACAGTCTTTTCTAATTCTCATCTACAGTCTGTATTACTGCACCTCTACAGTCTGTTCTAAAGCATGTTTAGAGTGTTTTCTAATACTCATATACAGTCTGTTCTAATGTTCGTCTACAGTCGGAACTACTGCACCTCTACATTTTGTTATAAAGCATATCTAGAGTGTTTTCTAATACTTATATAGAGTCTGTTCTACTGGACGTTTATAGCCTGTTCTAATGCTCGTCTATAGTCAGTTCTAAAGCCAATCTAGAGTCTGTACTACTGCTGCTCTGAAGTCTGCTCAACTGCACGTCTACTGTCTGTTCACCTGCACCTCTACAGTCTGTTCTAATGCCAGTTTACAGTCTGTACTACTGCTCTACTACAGTCTCGCCCACTGCACGCCTCTACAGTCTGTTTTACTGCACATCTACAGTCTGTTCTAATGTACATCTACTGCCTGTTCTAATGCAAGCCTACAGTCTGTACTACTGCTCGTCTACAGTCTGTACTACTGCATTTCTACAGTCTATTCTTCTGCACATTGTCAGTCTGTTCTACTGGATGTTTACAGTCTGTTCTAATGCTCGTCTACAGTCAGTTTTACAGTCTGTTCTAATGCAAGTCTATAGTCTGTTTTACTACTCATCTACGATCTGTTCTTTTGCAGGTCTACAGTCTGTTCTAGTAAACGTCTACAGTCTGTTCTACTGCACATCTACAGTCTGTTCTAAAGCATGTCTAGAGTGTTTTCTAATACTCATATACAGTCTGTTCTAATGCATGTCTACAGTCTGTACTACTGCTCATCTACAGTCTGTTCTAAAGCATGTCTAGAGTGTTTTCTAATACTCATATACAGTCTGTTCTAATGCATGTCTACAGTCTGTACTACTGCATCTCAACAGTCTATTCTTCTGCACATTGTCAGTCTGTTCTACTGGACGTTTACAGTCTTTTCTAATTCTCATCTACAGTCTGTATTACTGCACCTCTACAGTCTGTTCTAAAGCATGTTTAGAGTGTTTTCTAATACTCATATACAGTCTGTTCTAATGTTTGTCTACAGTCGGAACTACTGCACCTCTACATTTTGTTATAAAGCATATCTAGAGTGTTTTCTAATACTTATATAGAGTCTGTTCTACTGGACGTTTATAGCCTGTTCTAATGCTCGTCTATAGTCAGTTCTAAAGCCAATCTAGAGTCTGTACTACTGCTGCTCTGAAGTCTGCTCAACTGCACGTCTACTGTCTGTTCACCTGCACCTCTACAGTCTGTTCTAATGCCAGTTTACAGTCTGTACTATTGCTCTACTACAGTCTCGTCCACTGCACGTCTACAGTCTGTTTTACTGCACATCTACAGTCTGTTCTAATGTACATTTACTGTCTGTTCTAATGCAAGCCTACAGTCTGTACTACTGCTCATCTACAGTCTGTTCTACTGCACGTCTACAGTCTGTTCTAATGCACATCTACAGTCTGTTCAAATGTAAGTCTACAGTCTGTACTACTGGTCATCTACTGTCTGTTCTACTGCACCTCTTCAGTCTGTTCTACACGTGTACAGTCTCTACTACTGCACTTCTAAAGTCTGTTCTAATGCAAATCTATAATCTGTTTTACTGCTCATCTACGGTCTGTTCTACTGCAGGTCTACAGACTGTAAACGTCCAGTAGAACAGACTGACAATGTGCAGAAGAATAGACTGTAGAGATGTACTAGTACAGACTGTAAACGCATTAGAACAGACTGTATATGAGTATTAGAAAACACTCTAGACATGCTTTAGAACAGACTGTTGAGGTGCAGTAGTTCAGACTATAGACTAGCATTAGAACAGACTATATATGAGTATTAGAAAATACTCTAGACATGCTTTAGAACAGACTGTAGAGGTGCAGTTGTTCAGACTGTAGACAAACATTAGAATAGACTGTAGATGTGCAGTAGAAGAGACTGTAGAGTTGCAGTAGTATAGACTGTCGACAATTATTAGAAAGGACTGTAGACGTGCAGTAGAACGGACTGTAGACAATTATTAGAACAGACTGTAGACTTGCAGTAGAACAGACTGATGATGCTGCAGAAGAATTGACTTTAAAGGTGCATTACTACAGACTGTACACGAGAAATAGAACAGACTGTATATGAGTATTAGAATAGACTGTAGACATGATTTTAGAACAGACTGTAGAGGTGCAGTAGTACAGACTCTAGACAATTAGTAGTACAGACTGTCGACTTGCATTAGAACACACTGTAGATGTGCATTAGAACAGACTGTAGATGTACAATAGAAAAGACTGTAGAGGGGCAGTTGAACAGACTGTAGACGTGCAGTTGAATAGTCTTCAGAGCAGCAGTAGTACAGACTCTAGATTGGCTGTAGAACAGACTGTAGACGATCATTAGAATAGACTGTAAACGTCTAGTAGAACAGACTGTCAATGTGCAGAATAATAGATTCTAGAGGTGCAGTAGTACAGACTGTAGATGAGCATTAGATCAGACTGTATATGAGTATTAGAAAACACTGTAGACATGCTTTAGAACAGACTGTAGATGTCTAGTTGTACAAACTGTAGACGAGCATTAGAACAGACTGTAGAGGAACAGTAGAACAAACTGTAGAGGTCGAGTAGTAAAGACTGTTATTGGGTAATAGAACAGATGATATTCGAGCAATAGAACAGACTATAGATGTGTGGTCGTACTGCATTAGAACAGACTGTGGACGAACATTTGAACAGACTATAGACATGCATTAGAACAGACTGTAGATGTGCAGTAGAAGAGACTGTAGACAATTATTAGAACAGACTGTAGACATGCAGTAGAACAGATTGTAGATGTGCAGTAGTATAGACTGTAAGAAGCAGTACAGAATGTAGACAATTATTAGAACAGACAGAAGACGTGCACTGTAGACGAGCATTAGAACTGACTGTAGACGAGCATTAGAACAGACTGTAAACGCCCAGTAGAACAGACTGTAGATGTGCATTAGAACAGACTGTAAACGCCCAGTAGAACCGACTGACGATGTGCAGAAGAATAGACTGTAGTGGTGCAGTAGTACAGACTGTAGACGAGCATTAGAACAGACTGTATATGAGTATTAGAAAACACTAATAGAAATGCTTTACAACAGACTGTAGAGGTGCAGTAGAACAGACTGTAGACGTGCAGTAGAACAGACTGTAGTTGAGCAGTAGTACAGACTGTATACTTGCATAGGAACAGACTGTAAATGTGCATTAGAACAGACTGTAGATGTGCAGTAAAACAAACTGTAGACTTGCAATAGAGCAGACTGAAGACGTGCAGTAGAACAGACTGAAGACGCGCTGTAGAACAGACTGTAAACATGCAGTAGAACAGACTGTAGACATGCATTAGAACAGACTGTAGATGTGCATTAGAACAGACTGTAGATGTGCAGTAAAACAGACCGTAGTTATGCAGTAGAACAGACTGGATTAGAGCAATAGTACAGACTGTAAACTGGCATTAGAACAGACTGTAGAGGTGCAGTTGTACAGACTGTAGATGTGCAGTAAAACAAACTGTAGATGAGCAGTAGTACAGACTGTAGACTTGCATTAGAACAGACTGTAGATGTCAAGTTATGTGTGTTTTTAACTGACTACAGCTCTGCCCAAACTTGAAAACTGCTTTATCTCTGATGAATGCAAAGGACAACTCAAAACTGTTCTTTCTTTTCTCTTATATTTTCCTAAAGATGATCGGGTGGAACAGAATAGGTTAATAACCTTTAAATTACACAAACCAAAGCAGAAATTAGTTGCAAATAAATCACAAATAACTCAATAACACTTCCTCAATAGTAATTGTCAAACCAAACAGTCATTTTAATTAACATATGGTCTCTAATTAAACTTATATAATTTAAACAATACACATGCTTAGTGTAATGTTCACATAAAGTATTCACTATTTGATTTAAATTGGACATTACAACCAAGAAACAAAATCATACAAAAGTCTTAACTCAACACAAACAAACACACAGTCCACTTTTGTCCTACCAGTTGTGTCCTTGGATAATCAGGAGCTGTGGTCAAAGTTTCTTTTCCTCAGGAACAAGTGAGATGGCCAACTGAGCTTTTACCAAACATTTCAACTGCCATGCACTCTGTGTGTGCGCGCTGGTAATTATGGTCCCAAGAGCACTTCCTGGAAGTTGGTTCCATAACCTTTTGATGCGCGGTTGCCCCTGCAGTTTGGGAGTGCTCTTAGTAATTTAAGTAAAAATAGGCTGAGTGCTCAGGACAACTTGTACCTTGAATTGACATAAAGTAGATGTGCAGTAAAACAGACTTTAAACGTGCAGTAGAACAGACTGCAGTAGAGCAGAGGTACAGACTGTAAACTGGCATTAGAACAGACTGTTGAGATGCAGTTGAACAGACAGTACACGTGCAGTTGAACAGACTGTAGATGTGCATTGGAACAGAATGTAGACGTACAATAGAACAGACTGTAGGCGAGCAGTAGAACACACTAAAGACCTGCATTAGAACAGGCGGTGGACGAGCATTAGAACAGACTGTAAAGTCTTTAAGTCTATAGTCTGTTTTACTACTCATCTACGGTCTGTTCTTTTGCAGGTCTACAGTCTGTTCTAATAAACGCGTCTACAGTCTGTTCTACTGCACATCTACAGTCTGTTCTAATGCAAGTCTACAGTCTGTATTACTGCTCATCTACAGTCTGTTCTAAAGCATGTCTAGAGTGTTTTCTAATACTCATATACAGTCTGTTCTAATGCATGTCTACAGTCAGAAATACTGCACCTTTTACAATCTGTTCTAAAGCATGTGCAGAGTGTTTTCTAAAACTCATATAGAGTCTGTTCTAATACTCGTCTACAGTCTGAACTACTGCAGCTCTACAGTCTGTTCAAAAGCATGTCTAGAGTGTTTTCTAATACTCATATACAGTCTGTTCTAATGCTTGTCTACAGTCTGTACTACTGCATCTCTACAGTCTATTCTTCTGCACATTGTCAGTCTGTTCTACTGGACGTTTACAGTCTTTTCTAATTCTCATCTACAGTCTGTATTACTGCACCTCTACAGTCTGTTCTAAAGCATGTTTAGAGTGTTTTCTAATACTCATATACAGTCTGTTCTAATGTTCGTCTACAGTCGGAACTACTGCACCTCTACATTTTGTTATAAAACTTATCTAGAGTGTTTTCTAATACTTATATAAAGTCTGTTCTACTGGACGTTTATAGCCTGTTCTAATGCTCGTCTATAGTCAGTTCTAAAGCCAATCTAGAGTCTGTACTACTGCTGCTCTGAAGTCTGCTTAACTGCACGTACTGTCTGTTCACCTGCACCTCTACAGTCTGTTCTAATGCCAGTTTACAGTCTGTACAACTGCTCTACTACAGTCTCGTCCACTGCACGTCTACAGTCTGTTTTACTGCACATCTACAGTCTGTTCTAATGTACATCTACTGTCTGTTCTAATGCAAGCCTACAGTCTGTACTACTGCTTATCTACAGTCTGTTCTACTGCACGTCTACAGTCTGTTCTAATGCACATCTACAGTCTGTTCTAATGTAAGTCTACAGTCTGTACTATTGCTCATCTACCGTCTGTTCACCTGCA
Organism: Neodontobutis hainanensis; assembly: GCA_024349245.1. Taxonomy (NCBI): domain Eukaryota; kingdom Metazoa; phylum Chordata; class Actinopteri; order Gobiiformes; family Odontobutidae; genus Neodontobutis; species Neodontobutis hainanensis. Next base: position 77,025 of record JALDNG010001220.1, read on the forward strand.
CCTCTACAGTCTGTTCTAATGCCAGTTTACAGTCTGTACTACTGCTCTACTACAGTCTCGTCCACTGCACGTCTACAGTCTGTTCTACTACACATCTACAGTCTCTACTACTGCACTTCTAAAGTCTGTTCTAATGCACATCTACACTCTCTTCTAATGCTCGTCTACAGTCTGTACTACTGCATTTCTACAGTCTATTCTTCTGCACATTGTCAGTCTGTTCTACTGGATGTTTACAGTCTGTTCTAATGCTCCTACAGTCAGTTTTACAGTCTGTTTTAATGCAAGTCTATAGTCTGTTTTACTACTCATCTACGGTCTGTTCTTTTGCAGGTCTACAGTCTGTTCTAATAAACGTCTACAGTCTGTTCTACTGCACATCTACAGTCTGTTCTAATGCAAGTCTACAGTCTGTATTACTGCTCATCTACAGTCTGTTCTAAAGCATGTCTAGAGTGTTTTCTAATACTCATATGCAGTCTGTTCTAATGCATGTCTACAGTCAGAAATACTGCACCTTTTACAATCTGTTCTAAAGCATGTGCAGAGTGTTTTCTAAAACTCATATAGAGTCTGTTCTAATACTGCCTACAGTCTGAACTACTGCAGCTCTACAGTCTGTTCTAAAGCATGTCTAGAGTGTTTTCTAATACTCATATACAGTCTGTTCTAATGCTTGTCTACAGTCTGTACTACTGCATCTCTACAGTCTATTCTTCTGCATATTGTCAGTCTGTTCTACTGGATGTTTACAGTCTGTTCTAATGCTTGCCTACAGTCTGTTGTACTGCACGTCTACAGTCTGTTCTACTGCACATCTACAGTCTGTTCTAATGTTCGTCTACAGTCGGAACTACTGCACCTCTACATTTTGTTATAAAGCATATCTAGAGTGTTTTCTAATACTTATATAGAGTCTGTTCTACTGGACGTTTATAGCCTGTTCTAATGCTCGTCTATAGTCAGTTCTAAAGCCAATCTAGAGTCTGTACTACTGCTGCTCTGAAGTCTGCTCAACTGCACGTCTACTGTCTGTTCAACTGCACCTCTACTGTCTGTTCTAATGCCAGTTTACAGTCTGTACTACTGCTCTACTACAGTCTCGTCCACTGCACGTCTACAGTCTGTTTTACTGCACATCTACAGTCTGTTCTAATGTACATCTACTGTCTGTTCTAATGCAAGCCTACAGTCTGTACTACTGCTCATCTACAGTCTGTTCTAATGCACATCTACAGTCTGTTCTAATGTAAGTCTACAGTCTGTACTATTGCTCATCTACTGTCTGTTCACCTGCACCTCTATAGTCTGTTCTAATGCCAGTTTACAGTCTGTACTACTGCTCTACTATAGTCTCGTCCACTGCACGTCTACAGTCTGTTCTAATACACATCTACAGTCTCTACTACTGCACTTCTAAAGTCTGTTCTAATGCACATCTACACTCTCTTCTAATGCTCGTCTACAGTCTGTACTACTGCATTTCTACAGTCTATTCTTCTGCACATTGTCAGTCTGTTCTACTGGATGTTTACAGTCTGTTCTAATGCTCGTCTACAGTCAGTTTTACAGTCTGTTCTAATGCAAGTCTATAGTCTGTTTTACTACTCATCTACGGTCTGTTCTTTTGCAGGTCTACAGTCTGTTCTAATAAACGTCTACAGTCTGTTCTACTGCACATCTACAGTCTGTTCTAATGCAAGTCTACAGTCTGTATTACTGCTCATCTACAGTCTTTTCTAATGTACATCTACTGTCTGTTCTAATGCAAGCCTACAGTCTGTACTACTGCTCATCTGCAGTCTGTTCTACTGCACGTCTACAGTCTGTTCTAATGCACATCTACAGTCTGTTCTAATGTAAGTCTACAGTCTGTACTATTGCTCATCTACTGTCTGTTTACCTGCACCTCTACAGTCTGTTCTAATGCCAGTTTACAGTCTGTACTACTGCTCTACTACAGTCTCGTCCCACTGCACGTCCTACAGTCTGTTCTACTACACATCTACAGTCTCTACTACTGCACTTCTAAAGTCTGTTCTAATGCACATCTACACTCTCTTCTAATGCTCGTCTACAGTCTGTACTACTGCATTTCTACAGTCTATTCTTCTGCACATTGTCAGTCTGTTCTACTGGATGTTTACAGTTGGTTCTAATGCTCGTCTACAGTCAGTTTTACAGTCTGTTCTAATGCAAGTCTATAGTCTGTTTTACTACTCATCTACGGTCTGTTCTACTGCACATCTACAGTCTGTTCTAATGCAAATCTACAGTCTGTATTACTGCTCATCTACAGTCTGTTCTAAAGCATGTCTAGAGTGTTTTCTAATACTCATATACAGTCTGTTCTAATGCATGTCTACAGTCTGTACTACTGCATCTCTACAGTCTATTCTTCTGCACATTGTCAGTCTGTTCTACTGACGTTTACAGTCTTTTCTAATTCTCATCTACAGTCTGTATTACTGCACCTCTACAATCTGTTCTAAAGCATGTCTAGAATGTTTTTAATACTCATATACAGTCTGTTCTAATGCTCGTCTACTGTCTGAACTACTGCAACTCTACAGTCTGTTCTAAAGCATATCTACAGTGTTTTCTAATACTCATATACAGTCTGTTCTAATCCTCATCTACAGTCTGTACTACTGCACATCTAGAATCTATTCTTCTGCACATTCTCAGTCTGTTCTACAGGTTGTTTACTGTTTGTTCTAATGCTCGTCTACAGTCTGTTCCAAAGCCAATTTAGAGTCTGTTCTACTTCTGCTCTGAAGTCTATTCAACTGCACATCTACAGTCTGTTCAACTGCACCTCTACAGTCTTTTCTATTATTAATAGATAATAATTGTCTAGAGTCTGTTATACTGCACGTCTACAGTCTCTTTTAATAATTGTCAACTTTCTGTACTACTGCACCTCTACAGTCTCTTCTACTGCACATCTACAGTTTGTTCTAATGGTCGTCTAGAGTCTGTACTACTGGAACTCTACAGTCTGTTCTAAAACATGTCTACAGTCTTTTCTAATACTCATGTACAGTCTGTTCTAATGCTCGTGTAAAGTCTCAACTACTGCCCTCTATAGTCTATTCTTTTGCACATCTACAGTCTGTTCTAATGCACATTTACAATTTGTTCTAATGGAATTCTCCAGTCTGTACTACTGCTCGTCTACAGTCTGTACAACTGCACCTCTACTGCCTGTTCTAAAGCATGTCTAGAGTGTTTTCTACTACTCATATAGAGTCTGTTCTAATGCTCATCTACAGTCTGAACTACTGCACCTCTACAGTCTGTTCTAAAGCTCATCTACAGTCTAAAGCCAATCTAGAGTCTGTACTACTGCTGCTCTAAAGTCTGTTCAACTGCACGTCTACAGTCTGGTCTACTGCACATCTACAGTTTGTTTTAATGCTCGTCTACAGTCTGTACTACTGAGCCTCTACAGTCTCTTCTAAAGCATGTCTACAGTCTTTTCTAATAGTCATGTACAGTCTGTTCTAATCCTCGTGTAAAGTCTTAACTACTGCAACTCTTCAGTCTATTCTTCTGCACCTCGTCAGTCTGTTCTACTGCACATCTACAGTCTATTCTAATGGACATCTACTGTATGTTCTAATGAAAGTCTACAGTCTGTACAACTGCTCATCTACAGTCTGTTCTACTGCACGTTTACAGTCTGTTCTAATACAAGTCTACAGTCTCTACTACTGCTCATTTACAGTCTGTTCTACTACACATCTACAGTCTCTACTACTGCACTTCTAAAGTCTGTTCTAATGCACATCTACACTCTCTTCTAATGCAAGTCTACAGTCTGTACTACTGCTCATCTACAGTCTGTTCTAATGCTTGTCCACAGTCTATTCTTATGCAGGTCTTAAGTCTTTACTACTGCACATCTACAGTCTGTTCTAATGGACGCCTACATTCTGTTCTAATGCTCATCTACAGTCTGTTCTATTGTACGTCTACAGTCTTTTCTACTGCACATCAACAGTCTGTTCTAATGCTCGCCTACAGTCTGTACAACTGCACCTTTACAGTCTGTTCTACTGCATGTCTACAGTCTGATCTAATCCCATTTTACAGTCTGTACTATTGCTCTACTGCACTCTATTCTACTGCACGTCTACAGTCATTTTTACTGCACATCTACAATCTCTTCTAATTGTCAGTCTGTTCTACAATCTACAGTCTTTACTAATTCTGCACTGAAGTCTGTTCAACTGCACGTCTACAGTCTGTTCAACTGCACCTCTACAGTCCGTACTACTGCACTTCTACAGTCTGTTCTAATGCTCGTCTACAGTTTGTATTACTGCACCTCTACAGTCTGTTATAAATGCATGTCTACAGTGTTTTCTAAAACTCATATACAGTCTGTTCATTTGCTCATCTACAGTCTGTACTACTGCAGCTCTAGAGTCTATTCTATTGCACATTGTCAGTTTGTTCTACGGGACGTTTACAGTCATTTCTATTGCTCGCTTTACAGTCTGTTCTAAGGTAATTCTAGAGTCTGTACTACTGCTGCTCTGATTTCTGTTCACCTGCACGTCTACAGTCTGTTTTACTGCAAATCTACAATCTGTTTTACTTGTCAGTCTGTTCTACTGACGTTTACAGTCTGTTCTAAAGCTCATCTACAGTCTGTTCTAAAGCCAATCTAGAGTCTGTACTACTGCTGCTCTGACATCTGTTCAAATGCACATCTATAGTCTGTTCAACTGCACGTCTACAGTCTGTTTTACTGCACATCTACAGTCTGTTCTAATGCACATCTACAGTCTTTTCTAATGCAAGTCTACAGTCTGTACTACTGCTCATCTACAGTCTGTTCTATTGCACGTCTACAGTCTGTTCTGATAAACGTCTACAGTCTGTTCTACTACACATCTACAGTCTGTACAACTGCACCTCTACTGCCTGTTCTAAAGCATGTCTAGAGTGTTTTCTACTACTCATATAGAGTCTGTTCTAATGCTCATCTACAGTCTGAACTACTGCACCTCTACAGTCTGTTCTAAAGCTCATCTACAGTCTAAAGCCAATCTAGAGTCTGTACTACTGCTGCTCTAAAGTCTGTTCAACTGCACGTCTACAGTCTGGTCTACTGCACATCTACAGTTTGTTTTAATGCTCGTCTACAGTCTGTACTACTGAGCCTCTACAGTCTCTTCTAAAGCATGTCTACAGTCTTTTCTAATAGTCATGTACAGTCTGTTCTAATCCTCGTAAAGTTTCAACTACTGCAACTCTTCAGTCTATTCTTCTGCACCTCGTCAGTCTGTTCTACTGCACATCTACAGTCTATTCTAATGGACATCTACTGTATGTTCTAATGAAAGTCTACAGTCTGTACAACTGCTCATCTACAGTCTGTTCTACTGCACGTTTACAGTCTGTTCTAATACAAGTCTACAGTCTCTACTACTGCTCATTTACAGTCTGTTCTACTACACATCTACAGTCTCTACTACTGCACTTCTAAAGTCTGTTCTAATGCACATCTACACTCTCTTCTAATGCAAGTCTACAGTCTGTACTACTGCTCATCTACAGTCTGTTCTAATGCTTGTCCACAGTCTATTCTTATGCAGGTCTTAAGTCTTTACTACTGCACATCTACAGTCTGTTCTAATGGACGCCTACATTCTGTTCTAATGCTCATCTACAGTCTGTTCTATTGTACGTCTACAGTCTTTTCTACTGCACATCAACAGTCTGTTCTAATGCTCGCCTACAGTCTGTACAACTGCACCTTTACAGTTTGTTCTACTGCATGTCTACAGTCTGATCTAATCCCATTTTACAGTCTGTACTATTGCTCTACTGCACTCTATTCTACTGCACGTCTACAGTCATTTTTACTGCACATCTACAATCTCTTCTAATTGTCAGTCTGTTCTACAATCTACAGTCTTTACTAATTCTGCACTGAAGTCTGTTCAACTGCACGTCTACAGTCTGTTCAACTGCACCTCTACAGTCCGTTCTACTGCACTTCTACAGTCTGTTCTAATGCTCGTCTACAGTCTGTATTACTGCACCTCTACAGTCTGTTATAAATGCATGTCTACAGTGTTTTCTAAAACTCATATACAGTCTGTTCATTTGCTCATCTACAGTCTGTACTACTGCAGCTCTAGAGTCTATTCTATTGCACATTGTCAGTTTGGGACGTTTACAGTCATTTCTATTGCTCGTTTACAGTCTGTTCTAAGGTAATTCTAGAGTCTGTACTACTGCTGCTCTGATTTCTGTTCACCTGCACGTCTACAGTCTGTTTTACTGCAAATCTACAATCTGTTCTAATTGTCAGTCTGTTCTACTGGACGTTTACAGTCTGTTCTAAAGCTCATCTACAGTCTGTTCTAAAGCCAATCTAGAGTCTGTACTACTGCTGCTCTGACATCTGTTCAAATGCACATCTATAGTCTGTTCAACTGCACATCTACAGTCTGTTTTACTGCACATCTACAGTCTGTTCTAATGCACATCTACAGTCTTTTCTAATGCAAGTCTACAGTCTGTACTACTGCTCATCTACAGTCTGTTCTATTGCACGTCTACAGTCTGTTCTGATAAACGTCTACAGTCTGTTCTACTACACATCTACAGTCTGTACAACTGCACCTCTGTCTGTGGCCTCTGACTCCTGTGGTCTCTTTGTCTCCTCTGCCTCCTCTAGTCACTCTGTGGCCTCTGCCTCCTCTGGACTCTCTGCCTCCTCTGGTCTCTCTGTGGCCTCTGCCTCCTCTGGTCTCTCTGCCTCCGCTGCTCTAACTGCCTCTTCTGGTCTCTCTGTCGCTGCCTCCTCTGGTCTCTCTGTGGCATTTGCCTTTTCTGGTCTCTCTGCCTCCTCTGCCTCCTCTGGTCTCTCTGTGTCCTCTGCCTCCTCTGGTCTTTTTGTGGCCTCTGCCTCCTCTGGTCTCTCTTTGGCCTCTACCTCCTCTAGCCTCTCTGTGGCCTCTGCCTACTCTGGACTCTCTATTCCTCTATCTCCTCTGGTCTGTCTGTGGCCTCTGTCTCCTTTGGTCTCTCTGCCTCCTCTGCATCCTCTCGTCTCTCTGCCTCCTCTGGGCTCTCTGTCTTTCTGCCTCCTCTGAACTTTTGGTGGCCTCTTCCCCTCTGGTCTAACTGTGGCCTCTTCCTCTTCTGCTCTCTATCTCCTATGCCTCCTCTCGTCTCTCTGTGGCCTCTGCCTCCTCTGGTCTCTCTGTGGCCTCTGCCTTCTCTTGACTCTCTGCCTCCTCTGACCCCTCTAGTCTCTCTGCCTCCACTGCTCTCTTTTTGCCTCTGCTTCCTCTAGTCACTCTGTGGCCTCTGCCTCCTCTGGACTCTCTGCCTCATATGGTCTCTTTGTGGCCTCTGCCTCCTCTGGTCTCTCTGCCTCCGCTGCTCTAACTGCCTCCTCTGGTCTCTCTGTGGCCTCTGCCTCCTCTGGTCTTTCTATGGCATCTGCCTCCTCTGGTCTCTCTGTGGCCTATACCTCCTCTGGCCTCTCTGTGGCCTCTGCCTCCTCTGGACTCTCTGCCTCCTCTGGTCTTTTGTGGCCTCTGCCTCCTCTGGTCTTTCTGCCTCCTCTGCTCCCTCTGCTCTCTGCCTCCACTGGTCTCTCAATTGCCTCTGCCTCCTCTGGTCACTCTGTGGCCTCTGCCTCCTCTGGTCTCTTTGTCTCCTCTGCCTCCTCTAGTCACTCTGTGGCCTCTTCCTCCTCTGGTCTCTCTGTCTCCTCTGCCTCCTCTCCTCTAACTGCCTCGTCTGGTCTCTCTGCCTCCTCTGCTTCCTTTCGTCTCTCTGTGGCCTCTGCCTTTTCTGGTCTCTCTGCCTCTTCTGGTCTCTCTGTGACCTCTGCCTCTTCTGGTCTCTCTGTGGCCTCTGCCTCCTCTGGACTCTCTGTCTCCTCTGGTCTTTCTGTGGCCTCTGCCTCCTCTAGTCTCTCTGCCTCCCCTGCTTCCTCTCTCTCTGTCTCCTCTGCCTCCTCTAGTCTCTCTGCCTCCCCTGCTTCCTCTGGTCTCTCTGTGGCCTCTGCCTCCTCTGGTCTTTTGTCTCCTCTGCCTCCTCTAGTCACTGTGTGGCCTCTGCCTCCTCTGGTCTCTCTGCTTTCTCTGCCTCCTCTGCTTTAACTTCCTCCTCTGGTCTCTCTGTCTCTCTGCATCATCTGGTCTCTCTGTGGCCTCTGCCTCCTCTGGTCTCTCTGCCTCCTTTGCCTCCACTGGTCTCTCTATTGCCTCTGCCTCCTATGGTCTCTCTGTGGCCTCTGCCTTCTCTGCTCTCTGGTCGCTGCCTCCACTGGTCTCTCTGTGGCATCTGCCTTTCTGGTCTTTCTGCCTCCTCTGCCTCCTCTGGTCTCTCTGTGACCTCTGCCTCTTCTAGTCTTTCTGTGGCCTCTGCCTCCTCTAGACTCTCTGCCTCCCCTGCTTCCTCTCGCCTCTGTCTCGTCTGCCTCCTCTGGTCTCTCTGCCTCCTCTGCCGCCTCTGGTCTCTCTGTGGCCTCTGCCTCCTCTGGTCTCTCTGTGGCCTCTGTCTTCTCTTGTCTCTCTGCCTCCTCTGCCCCCTCTGGTCTCTCTTTTTCTACTGGTCTCTCTATTGCCTGTGCCTCCTCTGGTCTCTCTGTTGCCTCTGCCTCCTCTGGTCTCTCTGCCTCCTCTGCTTCCTCTCGTCTCTATGTGACCTCTGCCTCCCTTGCTCTCTCTGTCTCCCCTGCCTCCACTGGTCTCTCTTCCTTCTCTGCCTCCTCTGATCTCTCTACCCCCACTGGTCTCTCTGTGACCTCTGCAATCCTCTGGTCTCTCTGTGGCCGATGCCTCCTCTGGATTCTCTGTGGCCTCTGCCTCCTCTGGTCTCTCTGTCTCCTATGCCTCCACTGGTCTCTCAGTGGCCTTTGACTCCACTAGTCTCTCTGTGGCCTCTGCCTCCTCTGCTCTCTCTCTGGCCTCTACCTCCACTAGTCTCTCTGACTTATCTGTCTCCTCTAGTCTCTTTGTCGCCTCTTCCTCCTCTGGTCTCTCTGTGGCCTCTGCCTCCTCTGGTCTCTCTGCCTCCACTGGTCTCTTTATTGCCTCTGCCTCCTCTCGTCTCTCTGTGGCCTCTGCCTCCTCTGGTCTCTTTGTCTCCTCTGCCTCCTCTAGTCACTCTGTGGCTTCTGCCTCCTCTGGTCTCTTTGTGTCCTCTGCCTTCTCTGCTCTCTCTGCCTCCTCTGGTCACTCTGCTGCCGCTGGCTCCTCTGGTCTCTCTGTGGAATCTGCCTTTTCTGGTCTCTCTGGCACCTATCGCCCTCTAATCTCTGTGCCTCCTTTGGTCTCTCTGTCTTTCTTCCTCCTCTGAACTCTCGGTGGCCTCTGCCTCCTCTGGCCTCTCTGCCCGTTGCCTCCTCTGGTCTCTCTGTCTCCTCTGCCTCTACTGGTCTCTCTGCCTTCTCTGCCTCCTCTGCTCTCTCTACCTCCACTGGTCTCTCTGTGACCTCTGCATTCCTCTGGTCTCTTTTGACCTATGTCTCTTTTGGATTCTCTGTGGCCTCTGCCTCCTCTGCTCTCTCTTTCTCCTCTGCCTCCTCTCATCTCTCTGTGGCCTCTACCTCTTCTGGTCTCTCTGTGGCCTCGGTCTCCTCTGCTCTCTGCCTCCTCTGCATCCTCTCGCCTCTGCCTCCTCTTGCCTCTCTGTCTTTCTGCCTCCTCTGAACTCTCGGTGGCCTCTGAACTCTCGGTGGCCTCTGCCTCTGCCTCTCACTGTGGGCTCTGCCTCCTCTCGTCTCTCTGCCTCCTCTGCCTCCTCTGGTCTCTCTGTGGCCTCTGCCTCCTCTGGTCTCTCTGTGGCCACTGCCTTGTCTTGTCTGTCTGCCTCCTATGCCCCCTCTGGTCTCTCTGCCTCCACTGGCCTCTCTATTGCCTCTGCTTCCGCTCGTCCCTCTGTGGCCTCTGCCTCCTCTGGTCTCTCTGTCTCCTCTGCCTCCTCTGAACTCTCTGTGGCCTCTGCCTCCTCTGGCCTCTCTATGGCCTCTGCCTCCTCTGGTCTCTCTGTGGCCGCTGCCTTGTCTGTCTTCCTCCTATGCCCCTCTGGTCTCTCTGCCTCCACTGGTCTCTCTATTGCCTCTGCTTCCTTTGGTCTCTCTGTGGCCTCTGCCTCCTCTGGTCTCTCTGCCTTTTCTGCTTCCTCTCGCCTCTCTGTGGCCTCAGCCTCCTCTGGTCTCTCTGTGGCCTCTGCCTTCTCTGGTCTCTCTCTGGCCGCTGCCTACTCTGGTCTCTCTGAGGCATCTGCCTTTTCTGGTCTCTCTGCCTCTTCTGCCTCTCCTGGTCTCTCTGTGGCCTCTGTCTCCTCTAGACTCTCCTTGCCTCCCTGGTCTTTCTGTGGCCTCTGCCTCCTCTGGTCTCTCTGCCTCCTCTGCTTCCTCTCATCTCTCTGTGGCCTCTGCCTCCTCTGGTCTCTCTGTCTCCTCTGCCTCCTCTAGTCACTCTGTGGCCTCTGCCTCCTCTGGTCTCTCTGCCTCCTCTGCCTCCTCTGCTCTAACTGCCTCCTCTGGTCTCTCTGTCTCTCTGCCTCTTCTGGTCTCTTTGTGTCCTCTGCCTTCTCTGGTCTCTCTGCCTCCTCTGGTCTCTCTGCTGCCGCTGGCTCCTCTGGTCTCTCTGTGCCATCTGCCTTTTCTGGTCTCTCTGCCTCCTATGCGTTCTCTAATCACTCTGCCTCCTTTGGTCTCTCTGTATTTCTTCCTTCTCTGAACTCTCGGTGGCCTCTGCCTCCTGTGGCCTCTCTGCCCCGCTGCCTCCTCTGGTCTCTCTGTCTCCTCTGCCTCCTCTGGTCTCTCTGTGGCCTCTGCCTCCTCTGGCCTCTCTATGGCCTCTGCATCCTCTGGACTATCTGCCTCTTCTGGTCTTTCTGTGGCCTCTGCCTCCTCTGGTCTCTTTGCCTTTTCTGCTTCCTCTCGCCTCTCTGTGGCCTCAGCCTCCTCTGGTCTCTCTGTGGCCTCTGCCATCTCTGGTCTCTCTCTGGCCGCTGCATACTCTGGTCTCTCTGAGGCATCTGCCTTTTCTGGTCTCTCTGCCTTTTCTGCCTCTCTCTGGTCTCTCTGTGGCCTCTGTCTCCTCTAGACTCTCCTTGCCTCCCTTGGTCTTTCTGTGGCCTCTGCCTCCTCTGGTCTCTCTGCCTCCTCTGCCTCCTCTGGTCTCTCTGTGGCCTCTGCCTCCTCTGGTCTGTCTGTGTCCTCTGCCTCCTCTGGTCTCTCTGTGGCCTCTGCCTCCTCTGGTCTCTCTGTCTCCTCTGCCTCCTCTGGTCTCTCTGCCTCCTCTGGTCTCTCTGTGGCCTCTGCCTTCTCTGGTCTGTCTGTGTCCTCTGCCTCCTCTGCCTCCTTTGGTCTCTCTGAGGCATCTGCCTCCTCTGGTCTCTCTGAGGCATCTGCCTTTTCTGGTCTCTCTGTCTCCTTTGCCTCTTCTGGTGTCTCTTTCTCCTCAAACTCCTCTGGTCTCTCTGCCTCCTCTAACTCCTCTGGTGTCTCTATGGCCTCTGCCTCCTCTGCTCTCTGTGGCCTCTGCCTTCCCTTGTCTCTCTGCCTCCTCTGTCCCCTCTGGTCTCTGTGCCTCCACTGCTCTCTCTATTGCCTCTGCCTCCTCTGGTCTCTTGGTCTCCTCTGCCTCCTCTAGTCACTCTGTGGTCTCTGCCTCATCTGGTCTCTCTGCCTCCTCTGCCTCCTCTGCCTCCTCTGCTCTAACTGCCTCCTCTGGTCTCTCTTTCTCTGCCTACTCTGGTCTCTCTATGGCCTCGGCCTCCTCTGGTCTCTCTATGGGCTCTGCCTCCTCTGGTCTCTCTGTCTCCTCTGGCTCCACTGGTCTCTCTGCCTTCTCTGCCTCCTCTGCTCTTTTTGCCTCCTCTGGTCTGTCTGTGTCCTCTGCCTCCTCTGGTCTCTCTGTGGCCTCTGCCTCCTGTGGCCTCTCTGCCCCGTTGCCTCCTCTGGTCACTCTGTCTCCTCTGCCTCCACTGGTCTCTCTGCCTTCTCTGCCACCTCTGCTCTCTCTACCTCCACTGGTCTCTCTGTGACCTCTGCAATCCTCTGGTCTCTCTGTAGCCTATGCCTATCCTAGATTCTCTGTGGCCTCTGCCTCCTCTTGTCTCTCTGTGTCTTCTGCCTCCTCGGGTCTCTTTGTCCACTCTGCCTCCTCTAGTCAGTCTGTGGCCTCTGCCTCCTCTGGTCTCTCTCCTCCTCTGCCTCCTCTGCTCTAACTGCCTCCTCTTGTCTCTCTGTCTCTCTGCCTCCTCTGGTCTCTCTGTGGCCTCAGCCTCCTCTGGTCTCTCTGTGGCCTCTGCCTTCTCTGGTCTCTCTCTGGCCGCTGCCTCTGGTCTCTCTGAGGCATCTGCCTTTTCTGGTCTTTCTGCCTCCTCTGCCTCCCTGGTCTCTCTGTGGCCTCTGCCTCCTCAAGACTCTCTTTGCCTCCCCTGGTCTTTCTGTGGCCTCTGCCTCCTCTGGTCTCTCTGCCTCCTCTGCTTCCTCTCGTCTCTCTGTGGCCTCTGCCTCCTCTGGTCTCTCTGTCTCCTCTGCCTCCTCTAGTCTCTCTGTGGCCTCTGCCTCCTCTGGTCTGTCTGTGTCCTCTGCCTCCTCTCGTCTCTCTGTGGCCGCTACCTCCTCTGGTCTCTCTGTGACCTCTGCAATCCTCTAGTCTCTCTGTCTCCTCTGCCTCCTCTAGTCTCTCTGTGGCCTCTGCCTCCTCTGGTCTGTCTGTGTCCTCTGCCTCCTTTGGTCTCTCTGTCTCCTCTGTCTCCTCTGGTCTCTCTGCCTCCTCTGGTCTCTCTGTGGCCTCTGCCTCCTCTGGACTGTCTGTGTCCTCTGCCTCCTCTGCCTCCTCTGGTCTCTCTGTGGCTTCTGCCTCCTCTGCCTCTCTGTGGCTCTCTGCCTTCTCTGGTCTCTCTTTGGCCGCTGCCACCTCTGGTCTGTCTGTGTCCTCTGCCTCTTCTCGTCTCTCTGTGGCCTCTGCCTCCTCTGGTCTCTCTGTCTCCTTTGCCTCCTCTGGTCTCTCTGCCTCCTCTGGTCTCTCTGTGGTCTCTGCCTCCTCTGGACTGTCTGTGTCCTCTGCCTCCTCTGCCTCCTCTGGTCTCTCTGTGGCCTCTGCCTTCTCTGGTCTCTCTGTGGCCTGTGCCTTCTCTAGTCTCTCTTTAACCGCTGCTTCCTCTGGTCTCTCTGAGGCATCTGCCTCCTCTGGTCTCTCTGAGGCATCTACCTTTTCTGGTCTCTCTGTCTCCTTTGCCTCCTCTGGTCTCTCTTCCTCCTCTAACTGCTCTGGTCTCTCTGTGGCCTCTGCCTTCTCTTGTCTCTCTGCCTCCACTGTCTCCTCTGGTCTCTCTGCCTCCACTGGTCTCTCTATTGCCTCTGCCTCCTCTGGTCTCTTTGTCTCCTCTGCCTCCTCTAGTCACTCTGTGGCCTCTGCCTCCTCTGGTCTCTCTGCCTCCTCTGCCTCCTCTGCTCTAACTGCCTCCTCTGGTCTCTCTCTTTCTGCCTGCTATGGTCTCTCTGTGGCCTCTGCCTCCTCTAGACTCTCCTTGCCTCCCTGGTCTTTCTGTGGCCTTTGCCTCCTTTGGTCTCTCTGCCTCCTCTGCTTCCTCTCGTCTCTGTGGCCTCTGCCTCCTCTGGTCTCTCTGTCTCCTCTGCCTCCTCTAGTCTCTCTGTGGCCTCTGCCTCCTCTGGTCTGTCTGTGTCCTCTGCCTCCTCTCGTCTCTCTGTGGCCTCTGCCTCCTCTGGTCTCTCTGTGACCTCTGCAATCCTCTAGTCTCTCTGTCTCCTATTCCTCCTCTAGTCTCTCTTTGGCCTCTGCCTCCTCTGGTCTGTCTGTGTCCTCTGCCTCCTCTCGTCTCTCTGTGGCCTCTGCCTCCTCTGGTCTCTCTGCCTCCTCTGACTATATTCCAAAGCAGGAGTTTCAAACACTTTTTAGTTCAGGAAACACAATCTGAAGTGGACCAGTAAAAGAATAGAATAAAAACCTATAAATAACAACAACTCCTTGTTATTCTTTGGTCTAAAGTGCAAAGAGGTACAATTACATTATAATGTCAGTGATCTCATTAATCACAGACCAAAAAGGTTAATGTTGGCTGTCGAGAGATTGTCTTTTGTCCATGTGGAGCTACCGTAGTTCATCATGTGTGTGTTTTCACAAACTCATTCTCACAATATATCTTTGAAGCTAATGTTTTGCTAGCATAAACGTATTTAACGAAGGAGCCTTTATGCACTTTCGCTGACCTTTCGGCTACAGATAAAAACAGACAGGTTTCCCATTCTCCTCAGAGAATAAATAGAAAGTGGTCATTTTTTTGCAGAATTTTACACCTTGTGTCTACTTTTCTCTGTCACAGAGTTATTTTTACAGCAAAAGACAAAAGAATAAAACAAACTTACCATTTATGGGACCAGATGGTGCACTGCTGCCCTCTGCTGTTCAGTCCTGGGAGTCAGTGTTGTGTTGTGTTCTCTACTATTACTAAAACACTGCGACCACAGTGGACAAAATAGAAATAGCAGTTACCTGGATTTAAACGATAGAAAATTTTCTTTTTCCATCCCTGTCTCAGATTTCACTTTCTCCCAAAAGCAGCTGAGGACCTCCTGCTTCTTTTTATTTAAAAATATCAAACTGTAGTTAGTTAGCTTAGCATTAGCTTAGCCACATATTGCATTTATCTCTGCTTTGTAAAACATTACATTATTGAATTGACAGAATTTATTGGGTTTCACGTTGCCTCCATTTTCTCTGTTGCAGTTATTCTGTAATAAAAGACACATTCAGCAGATATTAATCTTCCTGGAGCATTTATGACACGCCAGTGTCGACCAATGGCATCGCACTCTTTTCAATGTAATGTTCAATGTTCACAGCTGTACCCAAAGTACAAACATGTCACAAATGCTAAAAAATTAAGTTTGCTAGGAAAAATAAACAATACATGAGATTTTTTTAATGCAAACAAGTGCAGATTTGAGGATGACTCTCTTCAGTTTGGGCTCTAGGGTTCCTCTGTGAGTCTTTAAAACTCTGTCTTCATTTGTTCTTTATTTAGGTTTGATTAGTTCTATCGATGTTGAGTATGTGTCGTATCCTTCTCAAAGATCCTTTATAACGTTTACAAAGATGGATTACCAGTGCTCGAGTGCACAAACCATCAGTTTAAACAAACCTCTGCCGACACACTCAGAGTCAGATCAGGGTTTTTACTCATGTGGGACCAACACAAAAGCACAATCTAAGTAAAGACTGAGGGTAACAGGTCAGGATACCAGAGCAAAGAAAACAAATACTTTTTAATATAAAGATTACATTTGACATTTGCTTTTTAATTTGGTCTCCTACACAACAAAGCTTAATGTTAAAATATAAAAACCCTTGAAATAAAATGGCAATAAGCTTAGAAATAACATTTGTACTTTTATAAGGTGTGTCTGTGTTGTTCTGTGTGTCCTGCAGGGGCTGTGCCCTCAGGCTTTTAGGTTTCTGCAGCACACTGTACACGGTGTTGACTTGATGAGAGATCCATCTGTGAGTTTGAAGCCTCTTGTGGTGGTTTCTCTGCCTCTTCACAGCGAGAGCCTTTAACTTTGTCCCAGTTACTTTCTGACCCCTTCTGGAGCAGACACATGTCTCTTATCTTTAACTAGATCTTTCCTGTGTGCATTAAACTAATCATTATGTTTTCTTTTTCCTATTAATATGTTCATAGATATAATATATATAAATCCTTGATTATAAACCTTAAAACATAACATTAACTCATCATGCATAAATGAGTAACTAAATAAGTATACAAGAATAAAACACATAATATCAAAATATTACACAACAGGATATGTCACAGCACATTGACAAAGCACCAACCTGGGACCAGGTTTTGGGACTGCTGGCCAATGTGACCAGTTCGGTCCTGCACAGAGGCTGC